>JAFIRS010004183.1:0-97184 GCA_018342105.1 Gonioctena quinquepunctata | reverse complement strand
AAAAACAACCTCCCCGCAAACAAATAGAAAAAACCCCCACCCTCGATATATGAAGTAAAAAAACTCAAAGTATCCTTTTGGCATACAAGAAAAAAGGTTTTGAAAAAAGTAAAACAATAAAATAAAAACTTACGTTTTTTAGATGTTTGGTGGATGCACACACACACACACAAACTCAGAGAGCAAGAAAGAGAGCACTGAATAGAACGATGTTCACAGTTCAGAGGACAGATGAAGAATGAAGCTGACGGTGGGGATCGGTCACCCACATCAATTTCCTACTGCGCAATTCGAAAACTGCCAACTCGACAAAATTCTCAGAACTGGATGATGCAATCATTTGGCCGATCCCACACCGCTTCCATGTCGCCGACAGTGCCTTAGCCCGCTTAGATACAAATACGAATAGTGATCGTTAGACTTATCCCACGGTTCGAGCGTGCAGCTGCATACTCTCTTATCTTGTTAATGTAAACAAACTCTTTCACAAAGGATGCCGCCGATATCTTATCTCAGTTAATGTAAACAAAGGATGCCGCCGATATCCGGTCGCTTAAATAAACAACTGATAAGAAGTGCTGACGTAGATAATATTTCTGCAAAGACTTGTCGGTTGAGTCATAGCCGCATCATCGCTGGCTCCTCCCACTTTCCAAAATGGCCGCCGCCATTCACGTGACACTTCCGTCCGACCAATGCCGTTGACGGATATTGGTTGACACCCCCATTTCAATATGCTGCTTGGCTATTGGATAGCGGACGGCGGCTATCACCACGCCCACGACCTATCACAGCTCTCTCCACCCCCCCACTCTCAATCATACACTCCCATACACAACATTTGTATGCTGCCACCATTCCGACCAATCACAGACCACTCACCCCCCCACCCCTACCCACATACAACCACCCCGACCCCTCTCATGAAACCGCCATTTTGTGGTGGTGCGGGACCATGTGGCGGGAGTAACCGATCATATGTATCTCTATAGATTTTTGGTTAGAGTCGAAGGTATGGCGATTATGGATCCATATTTCAATACTATAAGAGATTTATACCGATATTGGAATCATGAAGAAAGTGGAAGGGAAACAAAAACACGATATTTTAGTAAATGCCTTATGCATGGAATATATGAAGATTTAAATGGAATGCCAAGAAATAGACACCAACAAAATTAATTATTCATATTTGTATTTTATAATAGATTATTTCTGAAACAAAACAAACATGTATTTCTTATGAACTGGGAATATTTATGGAAACAATTCAAAATGCACAGGAAAATACAGTTTGAATTATTGACATATCGATGACTTCTCTAGTGGTGCATATTCTTCGTGGTGGAGAGAAATTCCTCAATCCGTTGATACTCCGAAAGATAGCCCAAAAAGTTTTTTTTTTGTGGCCATATTTCAGAGTATTGTCTCCACATTCTCTCAACGGATTGGATATTGGCACCTACAAAATAAAATTGAATTAGTATAATTTACTCATTTAATATAGAAATACTAACCAGAATCGGGATCGACAAAATTATAAGTATGATTAACTGTCAGATGCTGGAAGCCTTCTTCCCCCAAGCTGTTGTAGGCTCTACAGCAATCTGACATAATCATCGTCCCTGGCTCTATCCACTTTTTGATGAGATCGACGAGGGTCCGAGCAGTTCTATTCGGTACTGGCTCTAAAAATATTCTTCAGGACCCTCTTTCGATCCCACCGAAAACCCGTTGGCCTTCTACTACCCTCCCGCGGTTGTATTTTATCTTACCAAACTTGGCTTCATCAATCTCCACAATCTTCCCAATTCTACCAAGTTTGGTTTGATTGTTTTCGACCCAATTCATGTAAACCTATAAATATATTTATAAGAAAATATATAGTGATTAATGTTTAATATATAACACATACCTCTCTACAATAGTTACTCCAGTCAATAATTGTAGATAATGTCAAATGCAGTTCCCTTTGCATGAATTGGACCCGCGGGTGGGGTAGCTCAAGAAAATACCCAATAAATAGAGCCCTCTTCTGAATGCCAATCCTCCCCACGAAGAATGTACCACATTTTGCTGATTTCGTAAATTTGCATCGCGATCTGATATCCTTCTTTTCTACCCTTTTCAGAACGGTTGTTCTATTACATCGATATGTCAATAATTCTCTATTCAAGTTGCATTCTCCTGTGCATTTCGGCCACTGAATGTTTCCATAAATATTCCCAGTCTAATCAGAAATGCAATTAATGCATTTCTGTTTTGCACCAGAGCAGTATATTCGGTCAATTTCATGATTAACAAATAATCTATATTTGTTTACAATCAAATGTAAAAATTGTCAAAATGGTTAGAAAAAACAATTGCACACATAACTGAAGGAGGAACTATTGCTCACATTTGAATTCAAAAAGTTGGCGGTGCTTCACTTATTGCCAACATGACAAATCAGGCAAAGTTACTAAATCTCTCCTGTCAAAGGAACGAAAATTGTTCATATGCAACTGTGTAAGAAGGACGATTTTATCGATAAAAACGACGATATTTTGTGCAAAGTTGTGCCGAAAATAAGTGATTCAGGGTGTATTGTTTATGCTGGTGAAAAGAAGGAGGCATTTTGAGTGATTTTTGTGTGAGAAAACGGTGCTTGAAATCGAGGTTACTTTCTTTTGAAAAAGCTATGTAACTCGTGAACGGTATGAGACCGCCGCATTTTTCTTCCGTATTCGTGTTCGGGAGGCAATTTTCTTCCGTATTCGTGTTCAGGAGGCAAAAACACGTCTCCCTCTTTCTTCCATCAATCAATAACGAAATGAAGCTAAGACAAACTTTCATCGAATTTGACCATCAATTTTATATTATTCAATTATTTCGAAAATATACGATTTCATTGTAAAATTTTGATTACAGCTTATTGAGAAAGGTTCATTAAATCTATTTCAACAGAAATAAATCTCAAGAAATTTGCCAAAGCATCTCAAAACAGGCGAGAGATTCTCGTAATTTTTAGACCCATAAGAAATGCATGGGGAATTCAGTAGTCGGATCCACGGATGGATCGTAATTGAAAATTCCCGCCTAACCCCATTTAATATTATCTAGTCTACCATTGAACAATTTCGTCTGATTTCTTTGAGGTGTCCCAATATGGAATTAATTTTGATTTCCCAATATGTAGGTGTTAACTTTAAAATTTTATTATCTATAAATAAAATATCTATAATAGGGAACACGCATGTGCCCCTTTTACAGAATATTTTGATTTGCACATAAAGATTACCACCTAAAAAACTCAGCAACAAACTTATAAATTGAAAAAAAAAATTCATTGGTCCAATAATAGGCAAGATAACCGATTTCTGGAAAAAAATATCACAATGTCCAGAACGTTGAAAAAAGTGGTTGGATTTTTTTTCCGAGGTAGTTTAAAAAACCCCAAAGAAATGTTCCTCTTCGAAAAATGCGGAAACCGCGCCAGGATGTGACGTAACAAGTTCAGATCTATCTCCGATCGCAGTGACAGTAAGATAATTACAGAGTTGCCTAGCATTATTCATAATGTGAGCAGGCAGAAAAAATTATGCCATAGCACTCGGTATACATATATATTATTCAAGAATAACTAAATCAAGATCAGCTCCATTTCAATATAAACCATGCTGACACAAGTTCTGTTTCATTCATAGGATGAACTAGAATAACATTTCCCCATATGTTTCTCAAAATAGTGACACTGGCAACTCACCTATCGCCGAAAATGCCAGCGTTATCCATGATATTTCTTTACAATGTGAGCAGATCGAAAAAATAATGACATAGCACTCAGTATACATACATATCATTCAAATAACTTAATCAAAAACGGTTATCAAATACGAAGTCTTCATTCCAACATAACACATGCTGATACAATTTCTGTTTCATTCATAGGATGAAACAGAATAACATTTCCTCAGAAGTTCCGCAAAATAGTGACACTGGCAATTCGAAAAAATGCAAATTATTGGACTTATGACGTCAAAAGAAGCGGCAATAACGCTATGTTTGAATGTCCCACTAAATTTGAGGGTTTTAGAGCAGCGTTTATTTGAATATTACACAATATCTTCTAGGAAAAACAATGAACACTTAATATTTCATCACTATATTCCAACTTCAAGAAAATGTGGAGCAAAGTGAGTTTGTGATCTCACCTATTCGAAATTGAAAACGGTAATTTTTTCATGACATTCTAAAACGTACTCCTAGCGCCTCCGATGGACGAATGCATCGTTACTTCACACATACTTCAAACTTTTACCACTAGTTGCTTCGAACTATCCACTATAACTTCATCTGTCTTCGTTTATATGTAGGAATAATAATTTAAACTCATTGTGAATGAGTTTAAATTATCCATTTTTCATTAGATTTTTAGGAGCTGAGCCACCAAGTCTACCACCAATGTTTTTTTTTTTAATTGGAAGGTGATACATTTTGTGTTGGTAAAATGTTTCACACTTTCACCAAAATACTTTTCCCACCTGGCAAACAAGCATCTATCGGGAGCACATTCTCGAAGGCTTCAAAAATGCTTGTTTGTGCTGCTTTACAAAATACTTCAGAGGAGATATAACCCTATAATGTTGAAATATTATTTCTTTTATATTTCGAATGTTCTGCTGCACTCACAAAATAAGTCATCATAATAATATTTGGAAAAATGATTGATATTTGATATTTTTGTATCCAGAGAAGATAAGGAGCGACCGATAAATAAAACAAACATGAATATCGTTTGGTGGTAAATACGCAACACCAAACAAAATAATATTCAACATAATAAATGTTACATTTATGCTTTCAGAGATAGTTGGCTTTTTAAGCTGACTGCGTTACTTTCCTCCTTTCCCCAAAGGAGGCTTTTTGACAGTTAGAAGCCCCCTTTGATGAATCATTGTTTTTCATAGCTTTTGGTAATAGTTCTGAATTATTCTTTATGGCAGCCAGTCTTGGTTCAACTGGGGCAAGTAACTTCTTAACGGAATTTAATTGTTCACGGGTAGTAATATTTTTGAGAGTATTATCAACAAAAGCTCTAAAATATTCAGCAACCTCATTTTCCAAGTTCCCTTTGCTTATTTTCATATTACTTATAGCCTGAACAATTTATATTTCTTCCTTCTTCCTTATGTTTACATCCATTATTAGATCGTTTTTATAATAAGGGATTATTGCTTTCATTTATTTACTACAATTATCCTTGGCTACTCAAATTTTCAAAAAATAATGAAGAATAACGGAAAAGAATGAAATTGATTTTTATTTCATTCTCAATATATATAGTTTGATTTTTATATTTAAATAGTTTGGATATTTAAATTGAAAAGTTAACAGGCCTTATAGATAATTTGTTTATTTTTGAATATGGGAAGGAATTACTTCCCTCCTGGAGCAGTCAGGTGGAAATACGTGTAATTAAATATTTTGTTATAAACATAGGTATAAGCGATATTGATATCTGTAATGTCGATGGCGTGTCCATTTCACTTCATTTATAACTATCAACTAAAACAGACAACAGGCACAAAACACACGTCGAAAGGTCACAATGTTACGTTTTCAAAAAATCCCGCAATTTTAAACCACGCCTTCCGGTTTTGAAGCCTTTGAAAATGTGCTCCCGCAGACGCTTGTACCTGGCAACACTGCGTCACTGCCTAGCCATCGACTGGCAACGGTTTGTCTTGTTACCTTGTACCTATTTCGTGTTTCTCAGTTAAGTTAAAGGTTACAGTGAAGTCAAGAGGAGTTATTTGCGATTTTATCGATTATTTAAAATATCAGGTAATTACAGAAATTGATTAAGAAAATATTCAGGCCAAAAACTATCTCTTTAGCACCCGATTGATGTACGATTTCGCAATGAATATGAAGCACCCACGTGGCACATACGTACCATTGAAAAAAATATTTTTCCATGCTGATGATTATTGTGGCTATTGTTATTGAATAATTTATCTTTATCTTCAGAATCCAAGCAATTTAAACATACATGGTTGTCCTGAATACTTGTTATCAGGCCATGTGTAGTAAGTTGTCATCGTGAACCCTCATTGCTTTTAGATTCGTTTCAAATGTTGGTACTACATCAACATATCACCTCAGAGGTAATTACTTTACTTGATATTGTTAGTGAAGCTTTTTTGTGGAAGAATCCTCATCGTCAATATGTTTTTTTGCTATACTTACATTCCACAATCTGAAAAACTGAGAGGAGAGGGGAAATCAAATGTCTCGGGGCCCGAGAGGACAGGGGGCCCGGAGTCTCGAAGTTCTCATGAAACAAAAATAATTATTCTCTGCCTACACCTAATACTCGAGTGAGACCAAGCAGCCACTATTAAGATCCATTAAACTTCATTTTTGAGAATTATGAGAGACATACACCACTTAGGCCCGATTTCACCACAAGACAGATAAACGACGTTTTACTAAACTCCGTTCTCACTAAACTCAGATTTTAATCTTCATAAACCTCGATCCAGTTTCACCAACACAAACAGACGAAAGCTAAACCGAGTTTATTGCAACTTAGTTTAAGGACAGTCAAAAGCTGGCAACATATGTACGTTTCTGTCATTTTTGCATAGATTTCGTTGTTTTGTAGAGGAGCCAAAGCCAAGTGACAATATAACCTAAAAATTTAAAACTCATAACTTTCGTGTTTGGCTCATGTTTTGTGATATTTTTGTGGGTGTTCGGTGTTCAATGTTTAGTTTTCTAAGAAACTTGATAAAAGTCTTCTACAATGAATTTCAAGTTGGAATGTGAAAATATAATTCATCAAATGAATTCCTTCTTTGCACTTCATTCGGCACCCAGCTTATTGAATAAATTGGTAAAACATATTTCTTTTACCAGAGTGAAAATGTCTGGAACAAACTCTACCATATTTCGTTAACTTATCAGACCAGTCTTTTTGTTTGATGGCATGTATCTAGGCTGCTTGCCTTCTCTGGGAGATTTCACAATGTTTTCTATTTCTTACAACAGCAGATGGAATTCTGATAACAGGGTCAAAAATACAAACATGAACAATTTACCTGAAAAATCGTATTCGGCTGTCTTTTGATGCATTTTTATTGCATTTCACAACAGAACAATATGAAGGCATGATCATCTACGCATTAAACAATAACACATGTAATCCAACTACTGAATTCTTTTTGAAATAGGTAAAAATGTTCAATTTTCCAACATAAACAAGCAGCTGAATTTCAAAAAAATTATAGATGATTTTGCCACCAAAAAGGACAGAAAAACGGATTTGTTTTAAAAACTTCATTGTATTGTTGAAAATTATATAGTATTATTTATTCATTTTACTGTTACAAGATTTTATATTTGAATTCAATATCTGTCAAATGAAGTAAACTTTACAAAAATGTTTTTTTACCTATTGCATCAAGCTTCAAACAGTATAGATAAAAAATCTTCGAAAATTTTGTCGCATTGCACATACAGTGGTTAATCCATATATTATGGTTCATCGTACTCAGAAAAAAGAACAATTCATATTCTTAATGAATATTCATTCCAGTCCAAGCCAACGCCATCAGTTGGATTGATTGAAAAAAAAACAGATACCTACTATAAATAGGAATAATTAATAAAGAACTTTTTTAAAGGTAAACTTTAATTTAAATGCCTTGAAAAGTAGAAAATAATTGCTTTGGATTTTTGACATAGGTTATTTGGTGAGTTACAGGTTCAAGAGCTTGTCGCGCAATGTTTTCAGTTCGAATACAAAAGCTACAAGCTTTTGCATCTGTAACTTACGAAATAACCTACGTCACATGTCCAAAACAATTATTAAAAAAAAAATAGCGCATTTAAATGAACGCTTGTCTTCAAAAATATTTTTTATTATTCATTTTATTTTGTGCTTTTTAGTAAGTACGCCTCAATCTATGCATTTTTGTTAAAGCTTCGTCATTATGAAGCCTTTTTCCTGTAAGTTCTGAGCTATCTAGTTCTGAAACTGCCATCTTCAGTTTATAAATTCTGACAAAACATCAATAATCTCCGACCCCGAAAACTTCCACATATCAATTTTTAATACAATCGTATAATTAAAAAACTCACCCGCTATCTTGAATTTATGGATTTTGACAGAAAATTCATAATCTTCGACCCCGAAAACGCCCACATACCAATTTTGAATGGAATCGTACCATAATCACAGAGATCGTCCGCCATCTTGGAGCCGTCATTTTCGACCCTGAGAACCCCCACTTACCAATTTTTATTCGAAACGGACTATAATCACAAAACTTGTCCGCCATCTTAATTTGTGAATTTTGATGAAAAATTCATAATTTTCGGCCCGGGAAAGCCCCCCATACCAATTTTGAATCGAAACTCTCTAACAAAAATTCTATAATGCATTGTCACGGCAACTATGAACCCCTGCCAAATTTCATGTTAATCGCTGAACTAGAAGTGGGTCAAATTTAACTTTCATGAATTAATTACAAACAGACACCGGTACAGGTGAAACTATATAAAAGCTTGTAAATAAATAATAGTTTTGAAAAACTGAAAAACACGCTTTCATAGAAAACCAGACTAAAAAAATTGAAAATAAGAAAAAAAAAATTTTATTTAAGAAAAAAGCGTGGGGTGCATGGTATCGGCTCGGCCAACAATTACCTGTGATCTGAGACATTTCTTACCTAACTGCCTTAGGTGTGTAATGTACTATATAATTATTGATACCATGCACCCCACGCTTTTTTTAAATTAAAATAAATTTTTTTCTTATTTTTTATTTCTTTAGTCTGGTTTTCTATAAAAGCGTGTTTTTCAGTTTTTCAAAACTATTATTTATTTCCTACTGTTTAGTGTGGTTTATTTATAAAAGCATGTTTTTTCAGTTTTTTTTAAATTATTATTTTTATTATTTCTTTGCAAATAAAAAAATGGAATAATCTTATCAAATTAGGTAATCATAATCTCCGACCCCAGAAACCCCCACATACCAATTTTGAATAGAATCAAATAAAAATTTTTCAAAAAATCATAATATTCGACCCCAAAACCCCCACATACCAATTTTGAATAGGAGACCATAATCACAAAACTCTGCCGCTATTTTGAAGCCGCATTTCGAATTTTCTAATTTTTACAAAAGAATCATGATATTCGACCTCAAAAACCGCCACATACCAATTTTGAAACAAATCGGACCATAATCACAAAATTCGTACGCCATATTGGAGCCGCCATTTCGTTTTTTTTCACACAAACATTCCTCAATGCATTATCATCGGAATTATGTACACCTGCCAAATTTCAAATCATTCGAACGTCTGGAAAAGGGTCAAAATCACGCCCAAAGGAGTCGGTTACAAACAAACAAACAAACAAACAAACAAACAAACAAACAAACAAACAAACAAACAAACAAACAAACAAACAAACAAACAAACAAACAAACAAACAAACAAACAAACAAACAAACAAACATACAAGTGAAGCTAATATAAAGCGTGTGAAAAAAGGAAGTAGTCCGACTGCATACTCTGCCCCGGGCCCAATGCTGGCTCTCTCCGGCCCTGAATACATATAAGGGTAAGTGTAGAAGGACAGACCTCTAGTTCATTCCGATAAGTAACTGCGTAATAATTCATGGTGGTCCTTCGCCCTCATTCACTTGGATTTTCTTGATGGTATAAAAAAAGATTGTGGGTTCGAATAAAAAAATTTTAATCGTGGATTTTTCAATTCATAGAAAAATATTTCTATCAATATTCAATTGAGAATGTTTCCCTTTTCAACAAAAAAAATTTACATTAAAAAATAATTCATTATTCTTATAGAACTTGCAGGGATATTGGATTACTACAATGTTGAAATTACCTATGTATTTCACTGAGGAAACTGAAACTGGTTTCATATTCCTCTCGAATCAAAAATCCATGTTTTCGTTTTTGAGGAAGAAGGAATTCCACTTTCATCAATGAGGACAGTTTCAAGATCATTACTTTTTATTTGGCAATGAGGTTCCCATTCCTACGAGTGTTGCAAACATTGTTTTTACAATCACTATATTTGGCCTTCCTTAGTGAAAATGGAATATGTACTAATTAATTCTGACGCAGCTTCTTTTAGCACATCTTCAATTTGGCCTGAATTTTGGGAATTTTTTAACTCTCACTGATATTTTCATTTCAGATCTGAAAATGTTTTCTTTGGCAAAATTTAAGAAAGATGAATGGGCCATACTTCCATCAAAAAAAATGTATGGAAACTTTGCCCTAGGTTAAAATGGAAACTACCAGGGATCATGATATTCTCTTGAATACATATACAAGAATAATGATAAGCATATTCTGAATAAGTTCAAATGGAATTTAAATAATGGAATTCCTCATATATGTGTTGATAAAGAATGTATTACCAGTGGCGAAATTGAATCCATAGAACCAGGTAAGATAATTAATTTAATATTTGATAAAAATTATAATAATTGATCAATCACTTTGCCAACAGCAAATGGTAACATTGAAATCCCAATGAATTTATTTTACTATGAGTATTTTCTCAGAGGTTGGTCCAACTGAAGGTTTAAAATTATTTGCCACGGGAGCAGACTGTGACTCTGAAGGTAATTTAAAAAAAAGATTAGTTGTACTATTTCATTCATACTCTCAGATGTTGGTCTGACTGACTGTTTCAAGGTGTTAGCCATAAGAGTAATATTTAATTGAATAGGATAGTGACCGTTGAATATGATTTCGATTGTTGGTTGGCGGGAATTCGATCGGAATATTGAGAAGAACCAATTGCTAAATTGTCGACATTTCGAAACTTTATTGTTTCATCTTCAGGACTATGAAGTGTAGGAACAAAAACATACATATTGAAATAGATTTCTCGAGTATGAAAATTCAATACATTATGTAAAATAACGATCGTTTAAAAGAAAACCTTCAAACAGTGTATAGAAAACTAACATTGATAATTACTTAATTTAGGATGGCTTTCCGAGTTCAAAAATGGTAATATTAATAACTTTGACTCGAAATATAAACACATGCACAGGTTCATGAAAGACGTTAACACCGACACAATAAAATAAGCAAACTGAACTGGTGGTGCATATTCCGGCCAAATTCCAGCCAACCAACAATCAAGGTAATATTTAAATTAAAAAAATAAGTGGTTGTACTATTTTATGTATATTTTCAGTGATCGATCCCATTGGATGTTTTGATTTGGTCATGAAATCAGGCTACAGTGGATAATATTTAAAATCTAAAAAATAAATAGATGTAATATTCTATATTTTCAGCAATCAATCCAATTGAATGTTTTGAGAATCCTGGCCGCGACTTGGCTGCAGTGGATGGTAATATTTGAATGCTAAAAAATGAATGGGTGTACTATTTTATTTATGTTTTCAGCTGTTGGTCCAGCTGAATGTTTCGGGGTAGTAGCCACGAAATCAAATTGTCACTCGACTAGAGCCGATGGAAATATTTGAATTCTAAAAAATAAATGGTTGTACTATTTTATGTATAGTTTCAGCGATCAGTCCAACTGAAAGTTTTGATTTTGCCATGACATCAGGCCATGACTTGGCTGCAGTGGATGGTAATATTCAAATGCTAAAAAAAGAATGGGTGTAGTATTTTAATGTTTTCAGCTGTTGGTCCAACTGAATGTGTCGAAGTATTAGCCGCGAAATCAGATTGTCTCTTGGCTACAGCCGATGGTAATATTTAAATTCTGAAAAATAAATAGTTGTACTATTTTATGAATCGTTTCAGCGATCGGTCCAACTGAATGTTTGGCCAAAAAGACTTGGCTGCTGAGGAGGTAATATTTAAAAGGTAATATTTAAATTCTAAAAAATGAACGTACCATTTTATGTATATTTTCAGAAATGGTTCCAAATGAATGTTGTGTATTAGCCACAAGAGCATATTGTGACTAGCCTGTAGGAGATGGTAATATTTCATTTTCAAAAATGGTCAGTTTTTCTGAAGTAATTTTTTGTGGGTAATCACAGCATTATGTTGGGAACTAAATATGAAAATTGGAATTGTAGTGGGGTACAGGCCTGGTCATTTCAGAAGGGGCCATTGAGAGATAGATTTGTAGTTCATGAATACGAAAAATACTCAGAATCAGAAATGCTTTATTGTCATAAAATATAAAATTGTGTTGACAAAGCTACTAAGAACTAAGATACAAATTGATACATCACATTTTTAAAACCAGATGGAATAAGATAACAGATATTGACATTTTTAAAAAAGTTTAAAAAAGTTTAAAAAGTTGAAAAATTTAACCATTTTACAAAAATAGACAATGAAGGGCAATATAAAATTATACATATATATTGAAAACTCTAAGTATAGTAGAGGGATACACAATGAATCTAAATTCTCAGGAATTGACATCATAAGTTGAGACGGGTTTCATAATTCGACTGATTGATCATTATGTTGTCTTTGTAGTTTTTGTGAATCAAACAAACTGTTTCTAGAATAAGGAGGCAAGCTAGGGGTAAAATTATTTGTGATGAAAAAAGAGGTCTACAAGAATCACGTATTCCTGCTCGACATATGTACCTGAGAGCCCTTTTCTGTAGTATTAAAACAGCATTTGTTTTTGTTTGTTTGAGAACTTGTACCCCAGAAGCATATCCCGTAGCGCAAGTGGGATTCACAGAGTGCAAAGTATGCATTTCTAGCTGATATAGAATACATGGTGGAGGAGATAGTCCTCATGGCATAGCAACTTGAGGAGAGTTTCCTACACAGTTTGCTGATATGGTCTTCGAATCTCAAGTTATTATCAATACGTAGCCCTTAGAATTTATTTGCTACTTTGGAATCGATGATTTGTTCATCGAGCGAAACAGAATCAATAGTGCATTTGAATGTTAAAATATTGGTTTTTGAAATATTGAAGGTCAATAGGTTAGCGTTGCACCACTGTTTGACTTTTTTCAGATCGCTTTCAATATTGTTATGTAAAGCCACCACGTTGCTATTGTGCCAAAGTAAAGATGTATCATTTGCAAAAATAGTAAATTCACCATAAATGGGTAAATCTACTGAATCATTTATATACAGTAAAAATAACAAGGGACCGAGCACAGTCTCTTGTGGTACCCCGTATTCAATTTCCTGTTCGGCAGATGTCACCCCATTGAAAGTCACCTTTTGCACACGGTCTGATAAGTATGATTTGAACCATAATAGAATGTTTCCTCTAAAACCATAAATTTCAAGTTTATGCAACAATATGTTGTGATTGACGCAGTCGAACGCTTTTGTCATATCGCAAAATACTGCAGCAGCAACCTCACCGCTATTCAGTTGGAGATAAAGTTCCTCCAGTAAAGCAAACATTGCATCGTTCCTACAGTACCCCTACCAGGAATGGAGCTGCCTCGCCTTGAGTGGAAAACACTCAACAGGATAAGAACGTCCCACGGCATCTGCCGTGACTCGTTCTATAAATGGGGACTCACTGATACCCCGACTTGTGAATGCGGAGAACCTCACCAGACTGTTCACCACATTACAACTGAGTGCCCCCTCACAGCATATGGAGGAGAGGAGAGCGACTTCTTTGAGGCCACCGACTCTGTGCTGGACTGGATTAATGGCCTTGATTTTGAAATTTAATTTTTATTGTGCTGCACATATAATTTTATTAAGGTGTCTGTACTATTGTATCCTCTGTCATGTTATGTGAATTTGTATTTGTAAGATTTCTCTCAAGAACTGAATCCATGTAAGCCATACCCTAAAATAAAAAATAAAAATGCATCGTTTGTACTTCTTGAAGCACGAAAACCAAACTGTTCGGAGTGAATGAGTTTATTTTTCTCGAAAAAGCATAATATTCTTTTTTCCATAAGTTTTCCAATGAGTTTTGCCAAGGTTGGTAATAAAGAAATAGGTCTGAAATTTGCAGGTGAACTTGGATCGCCCCCTTTGAATAGTGGAATGACCTCAGCAATTTTAGACACGATGAGAATGTGCCATTCAATACTGAAGAATTACTGACATTTGCCAGAATGTCTAACACATTTTCGGGTAATTTCAACAATATTTTTAATGAAATATCATCTCAACCAGAAGAATTTTTGTTTTTTATTTCAGAGATAATTTCTTTCATTTCACTCGCGTACGTTGGAGAAAAACTAAAGGATTTTGAAATGATGTGACTCATGTAATCTCAGTGATTATTTCATCAGCAAGTTTGCTAGCTATAAAACAGTAAAACGCGTTAAGTTCTTCAGAGTCCAGCTCACTTTTAACAGGAGCGAAATTATGTCTTCCCCTCAATTCATTGACAATTTTCCAGGTTTCTTTCTGTTTATTTGATAATCTTTGGTTGACATGATTTCTTTTGGCGGTTTTAATTACCTTTCTATAAATACTCCTGTAGTTGTTGTAGTAGGTGATGAAATATTGATTGTCAGAGAAAAACTTCCTAATGTAGTGAAGAGACCTCATATTGTGTGACAAATTTTTTATGAATTTGGTCATCCAAGGTTTCCTCTTTTTAGTTTTAATTTTCGTCAGTGGAAACGCTTTATCAAACAAAAACATCAGTTGTTGGTGAAAGTCACTTAGTGGATCCTTGGCGGTTAATATATGAGCCCAAGTTGACTCAATGCATAATAGCTTTTTACAATAAATCCTACCATACTTTTCGAATGCACTATTGTTCCTGATGACATTGAATGAGTATCTAAATGAAACCGCTTCATGATCAGAGATGCCAGCATTGACCACTTCACAACTAATGACTTTATGCAGGTTAGAGCACACATAGTCCAAAAGGCTCGAAGAGTATTAAGAAATCCTTATAGGCATTTTAACATGCATTGTCAAGTCAAAAGAATTCAATAAATCATCCAAGGATCTCCTCTTACATTGTAATGAGTTATTCAAATAATTTATATTGAAATCAACCGCTAAAAAAATTGTAGCATTCAGAGGAAGGCAAGTTAGAAGTGACTCCAATTCAAATAAAAAATGGTGGGTGTTTGTAGTGGGAGATCTATAAATACAGATAATGAATATGTCAAGTTCTCTGTTGGAACAATTGAGAATTCAAATTCTTTCTCTTCCAATAAATCGTTGTGCTTATCAAAATCAGTAAAATTATTATTTTTCAAAAATTCTTCCTGAGTATTAGTGTACCTCCATGAGCATGTTCACTTCGGCAATATTTAGATAGTAAAATATAATGAATTAAGGTAGTTCGGCTGCTACAAACAGTATCAAAAATTAGGCTTGATTGTAGCGCGATGCGATACATCTGCAAACGCTGAATTAGAGGGTTCTTTTCTTAGGGAACTGTACATCCAGAATCGCAACTCTCGTGCGTGATACAGCTCTCGTGCGTGTCTGGACTGTTGGCACGTCGCAATCCAACGATCGCTCGCATTTAATAGTTCAAGATACTCTTATAAACATGAACAAGCAGTCAGCTATGGATTGCCGAGGAAGAGCGCAAACTAGTAATTGAGAATTTCGAGAAGTTATGTGATGAAATGTGAGTTTACGGCGTGATGGGTCAGGGCTTTTTCCATAGATTTTGTTTTGCGTTGATGGAATATGTTGACATGTGGATTCTCTTCGATACAAGATTTTTCATAAAGCGCTGTGAGAATTTTTATTCTGAACTCTGCTGCGGAGAACTTTTTTCCAAGCTCTGCGGCGCTTATAGCGAAGTTTATATCATATTTTTCGATCCATCGCAGTCAGTGCAGTTTGCTGCACTGACTGCGATCAAAACTGCAGTTTTTTCGAGGATCATTTTTCCGACTTTATATATATATATATATATATATATATATATATATATATCGATATATATTACATGTGTGTGTATGCAAACTTATCTGTAACTTTATATAGAAATATATTTCTGATGATAGCTATTACACTCCCTCATAATTTGTTCATCGTGGATTGTTCACAACGATCGTGTGAAGGATCAATAAAAATTGTTCATAGTGAAGACTAAGCGCCGATAGAAAAATAATGAAATACTAAACTGTGGAATACACTACGGATTTTTTTCAACGTTCACTATAACTCATTTCGTAGCATTCTATAATTGTATTATATTGGGAAAATCGATAATTTTTACAATTACAAGCTTTTATTCAGTTTCACCTGTCCTGATGTTTGTCATAAAATCTTGCAAATTAAATTTGATCCACTTCTAATCGTCCTATTGTTTTGAAATTTGGCAGGTGTACATAATTCCGGTAACAATGCATTATGAAATTTTTGTCAGGAAAAAATTATAAAAAAATACATTTTTAAAGACAAGCTTTTATTTAAATGTACTAAAAAGGAAAAAATAATTTCTTTCATTGTTTGATCTAGGTTATTCTGTGAGTAACAGATTCAAAAGCTTGCCGTGGATACAAAATAGGTAATCTTGCGCGGCATTCTAAGAAAGCTTCATCCTCAAAAGAAAGGTCCCGGCATGTTTAGACTTTCCAGGCTCGCTGAAGATCTACTTCACATTGAACCGACGACAAAATTTCACGACGTCGATACGATACGACGTCGATATTCTTGAGAAAATTGCTTCCACTATTCCGAAAGAAAAATTAATTGCGAATAGCAAATCTTTCACGGAATGTTCCGTTCACGAAGCTCGTTTGCAAAAGGCAGCGGTACTCGAACGATCTTTGAATGTTTTCAAGGGTGTTATTTCTGCAGGGATGATTAAGAAAATAGCAAGTGCGGGGATAAACAATACAAAAATACAAAAAGTATATGCAGAGAGTGGAAGAGACGGTATAGTACAATTATTGTCAACCAACCAATCAGACAAAAAACCTCGTGTCACGAAAGACAAGAAAATCTTGGAAAATATTCTTGTATTCTTAGAAACCAACCAAAGCTTAGCAATCGTCTAGTGACAAAAGAAAAATGTTGTTTAAGAAATCATGTTATTATTAATATATATAACATTGTAACGTTATGTTTTATGAAAGAGAAAAAGATTTTTGTTTTAAATATAGGTACGTTTGTTATTTTTAAGCTATCCTCAAAACAAACGTGTTATTATTAATATATTACGTTATTACGTTGTTATATGAAAAAGATCATTAAAAAAAATATACGTTTGTTATTTCGAAGATAACCTTGAATTGATGTATGCTCGAATCACAACCATCAATCAATATTGAAAGAAATATTAACAATAAGTATGCTTCGAAGTGTTTCGGCAATTTTTGCAAGTACGAGACCGATATGTGATTTTATGTATATTTTCAGAAATAGTTCCAACTGAATGTTGTGTATTAGCCACAAGAGCATATTGTGACTGGCCTGCAGGAGATGGTAATGATGTATTTTAAGAAATGGTCAGTTTTTCTGGAGTAATATACATTCATTTTTTGTGAGTAATCACAGCATTATGTTGGGGATTAAGTATAAGAATTTGAATTGTAGTGGGGTACAGGCCTGGTCATTTCAGAAGGGGACATTGAGAGATAGATTTGTAGTTCATGAATACAAGAAATACTCAGTCTCATTTGCTTAAATCTGCTTTTCAAAAATGATAATAATTACTTTTTCAATAACATCATATTTTTTATTACATCATCAAAAGCGTAACTGAAAATTTGGAGATTCTATAAAAATAATCCATTGTGAAGGTGCAGGTTATTGATTTTTGAAAAATGTACAATTTATTTTTCTACCTACAAGATTTTTCATACATTTCAACAAAATATGTAACTGATTATGTTTACTTCTTTTCCAGTGACTGAAGTATTATCCCCTTATATTTCTATGCTTGTATAAAACCAACAATAATTTTTTTTCACTCATGAATATATATATATATATATATATTATATATATATATATATATATATTTATATATATATATATATATATATATATATATATATATATATTTACTTTGAAAGAGAAGTTTTTCATTTTTCAATAATTCCTTCTGATTTATTGTATATTTACAATGAAATACATCATGGTTATTTAGTTCATTCTCCAAGTACGATCTCCAATTGTTTTGATAATGTAATCCAAAAAAATCGTGGCAAAATAACTTTGAAATTTGAATTAGAAGATCAAACCCACAATTTTAGTATTTGGCAGCCTCCACAAAAAAGCGTATCCATCTCCTCAATGGCATTCAAATATTTTTTTTTATGGTCTTCCACCATTAGGTTTCATAAACGAAGATGTGGACTGTGGGCAATTTCAAATGGAAAACCACTATTTCAATGAATTGGGGAAAGAAGTTGATGTGAATGAAGACCCAGTATCAGGTTTGTCTCATTTTTGTCACATGCTTCAGATGTTCTGTTTTTTTTGTTTTTGTTATTATTGCGGTAAATTGCAAACCCAAATTTCCAGACACTTGATTAACGAACATAAAATGGAAGATTTATGGTGGATTTATGCAACACCAATTAACAATTATCAAGTAACAATTATCAATTAACAATTAGCAATTATAAGTTGAACCATCATATTACAATGACCGTGTTTATGCAGACAAGTAACAATTATCAATTAACAATTAACAAGTAGAAAGTTGGCCAACTTTTAAGTTCTTACTTTAATTGAACCAAATTTTCTTCTAGTGCGCAACTAGTACGCAGATGACCGAGGATTGGTCCGCGCGATGACAAGCTAACCCAACTTTTTTAAATAAAATATTCTGGTTTGTTTTTGTTTTGACGTCATTCGGAATTTTATATTTGTTTGGGAAAATATACTGTGAAAATGGAAATAGATGATGCTATTTTGATCGACCTCGTTCGGCAATTTCCCGCGTTGTATGATAAAAGCATGAAAGAATTCAAAGATAAAAACGTGAAGGATAATGCTTGGGGAACGATTGCATCAACCCTCAATGTTGATGGTGAGTATTCACTTTGCTATGTCCAGTACAGCCTTACGTGATTATATGACCCTTAAATTTTTTCAGTCAATATCGCCCAGAACAGATGGACAGTGTTGAGAACGAAATATAGCGTTGAGAAGAAAAAAGAAAAAATATACCTTCTGGCTCTGGGGCCACAAAAACATGGACGTTGTTTTCAGCAATGTCTTTTTCAGACAAATTTATGACAATGAGGAAGTGAGTTGTTCTAGTAATCTAATAAATTTGTTCTATATGGAAAGAAAATTAAATGCTGAAATATAAATTTTGATTTTGTTGAGACCATGAAACTGAGTAGTTATGTTTGCAGAACAATAGGAAATATGAGTGCCCCCAAAGCCTGTTCATCTCAGGCAATGAGTGATACATCATCGCAATGGAGTTCATTGAACATTATTATGGCAAGTGAGGACCATGATACCACCGAAAGTAATTAAATCCAAGAGTGTTTCAATCAGTCTGAACAGTGGGAAGAATCTTTCCCAGTATTGGAAGACAATGGTAATTATTTTTGAGGCTTATTAAAAGAGCCAACTGGGGTTTCATTTTTATGATATGTAATTGTGATTTTCTTGAAATTTTGTTTTGTAGACTAGCCATTTGCTCATTTAGATGAAAACATCCTAGATATCACTCAATATTTTTTTTTCAGATATAGCTTACAAAGAAAATTCTGAGCCAAACGTGCAGATCACGAACCAAAAGATCTCAGCCAAAAATTCAACTCCACCATTGAAAAAAAAAGAAAGAGAGCTGAAGAAAACGGAATTGATGTCAAAACTTTCATCAATATTTGATAATTTTAATGATTATTTAAAAAAAAATAATACGAATGAGCAAAATTTAGAATTAGAATCAACGATTAATTTTACCAAAAGTGTAACCAATGATTTAATGCAATAAAATAAAAAATAGATTGAAGCAGAAGTAAATTCTAAAATTGTTAAAAAGGTTTATTAGACTATATGCTGAGAATGACTGATAAATTTTTCAATGTCAAGAAGTAATATGGTAACTAAAACATTTTTGTGATCTATCTTATTTTTTATAGTTGAGTGTTCTTTGGAAAGTGTGTTATTTTATTTATTATATTTTATTAATTATGATCTCATCTTTATTTGTTTTTGTTTTCTTTGAATTTTATTGTTATTTTTTTTTTAATTTTGTAAGAATATTTAGGTTGTTTTGTTTTATTGAATTATTGTACTTGTTTTGTTTGGATTCTTGGAATATTAATTTGTTTTGTGGAATAAAATATATATATATATACAGATCGGACTTTTATTTTATTGAAAAAATAAATGCATTCTATCACAATGAAATTAAAATAAAAGTTCAAGATGAAATGAAAATTAATAGAATAACCTCTGAAATGAATGAAAAAAGTATTAAAGATAAAAAAAAATACATCAAACAATGGTGACAGATCATACTTTTATTCCATTAAAAAAATAAATGCATTCTACCACAATGAAATT
The DNA here is from genome assembly GCA_018342105.1 of Gonioctena quinquepunctata. Lineage (NCBI taxonomy): Eukaryota > Metazoa > Arthropoda > Insecta > Coleoptera > Chrysomelidae > Gonioctena > Gonioctena quinquepunctata. Next base: position 76,746 of record JAFIRS010004183.1, on the reverse strand, counting down.
AAAATAAAAGTTTAAGATGAAATGAAAATTAATAGAATAACCTCTGAAATGAATGAAAAAAGTTTTGAAGATAAAAAAAAATACACCAAACAATGGTGACAGATCATACTTTTATTTCATTAAAAAAATAAATGCATTCTACCACAATGAAATTAAAATAAAAGTTTAAGATAAAATGAAAATTAATAGAATAACCTCTGAAATGAATGAAAAAAGTTTTGGGGATGAAAAAAAATACATCAAACAATGGTGTTCAAAATATCCACGTCTATGAACCCCTCTGGAACACATCCTTCATTAATCTTATCGAATTGCCATGGTACACAACCCTGTGGAGACATGAAATATTGGCATAGAGTGTCCCTCAGTTCTCGATTTTTTCTTTTAGAATTGTTAGATCCAACCCTTCCAACGCTTCGTGAATTATAATTTCTTCTTGATCCTTTCTGCGAAGGATCTGCATACCCCGTAGGACAATATCTTTGTTCGTTTTCAGGAATTCCGAGTTCCTTTCTCTGTACAAAGTTGTGCAGGACTACGGTGGCCTGTACAATACTCTCACATATTTCTAATTCACAAATCAATGGCTTTCTAAGGATCCTCCACCTGTTCGCAAGAATGCCAAAAGTATTTTCGATAGTTCTCCTAGCTCGAGAAAGTCTATAGTTAAATATTTTTTTATCTGTACCCAAATTTTCTCCTGGATGAGGACGCATGATATTTTCCCCCAAAGGAAATGCAGAATCGCCATTGAAAAAGTGTGGAAATTTAATGTTAGTGTTCGGCAAATTTTTTGGTGCTGGGATTGGCAATTTCTTGGACAGGATGGCATTTCCAAACCCAGAAGAACTGAATACTGCAGAGTCATGATGGCCGCCAGCAGCTCCGATATCAACGAGAGAGTGAATCTATAGAAAGCATCACAAGTTGCCATCAAAACAATACTGAAGTTTTTTTTTATAATTGAAGAACACCGACCCAGAATGCTTCGGTGCTTGGATGTTTACATGTTTACCATCAACTGACCGATTTAAGACATTTTTAAAAACCCTTTAGATATTGCTTCCCATTCCTCAACTGAAGGGACTTTCAACTCTTTTGGGGCCAATACCTCCCACAGTACTTTGGTTGTTTCCCTAATAATAACGGACACAGTAGCATGCCCCAAAATAGTGTCCGTGGGCGATTTCCTTCATAGAACATCCCTCCGCAAGATAACTAGAAAAAACGTATTAAATTAGAGTTATATAGAACCATGTATAACGTGTACTAGAAAGAGTGTATGGATAGTTACTGTAGGGTTATCAGCAATCTATGCACTGGTGGTAAGGGATTTTTCGAGGGATTCTTTTGTAGCTTTGGTCCTACATGTGTTAACAATATTTCGAAGAGTTTTGGAGTCATCCTGGTGTAGGAGAAAAATCCCTCGTGATCTTGCAAAACCATTGATTTTATCAGATTATTAAACATTCCTTTTTCCTTCCTTTGCCTATCTATGGGCTTAACGCCCACCTTCTTTTCTTTCCCTTCTTCAATATTAAAAAACTTGTTGCTAACAAAATTACTAAGAAAAACATTTCAGTTTCTTCTATTTCATCACACATTTTGAAATTCGTTTGGTACTGGAGAACAAATTAATAAACGAAAATGTAAGGTTAATTGTTAATTGAATGTGCATAAATGCCATCATTTTCGTTACTTGTTAATTGCTAATTGATAATTGATATTGTTACTTGATAATTGTTAATTGGTGTTGCATAAATCCACCATTATTTAAAAAAGCATTGCAGTATACCAAATGGAATTCTCAATTATCTGTAAATACATGAGATAAGCTCTTGGTAATTTAGGATGCGAGTGGTTCAAGTGCAAATATTTCAATAGGTGATAGTTGAGAATAAATTTAAAAAAATATCTTCTCTATTTTTTTTTATACTCGATGTTTCTTCAAAAAAATTAAGAAGAAAAACCACAAATTGATATACTTATTTAAAGTATTACATTTCAAACTTCATGTTATAACATGGCTTATGGTGTCAATTCAACATTCTTATAACTTTTCTGAACACTTCAATCAAATTAGTGGCTTGGTTGACGATTAATCAAATCAGTTGCTTGGTTGACAATTATTGTCTTCAATTAATATCAACGAGCAACTAGAATCAGTTTATGAATTACTCTAAGGTTCGCCTCATAGGCATGTAGTAATGGAAAATATCCGGAAGTTGGTGATGCATCACGTAATAGTTCAACAAAAATTACTGTTGGAAAAATTTAAAAAGCTGATAAGGTACCTTGCCCACATTGTCAAGGATTTTACAGCAAATTCAATTTGAGAAATCATGTTAGAAAAAATTGTAAATTTGCTAACAAGAAATTGAAAAATAATATCGGAATTGGACGAGTAAGAATGGCAGAGATTCATCCTTTAGCCAGTCAAATGCTGAGATATATCATATATCCCCATATTCGACTAGATGATCATTCTAGAATGATAACTCAAGATGAATCGTTTGTTTTATTGGAAAATCGGTATTGTCAGGAATATTTAACCACCTCTAAACATCATGATAAGATGATGGCCCAACATCTAAGATTGGTTGCAATAATATTCTTGAATATGCAGAAGAAAAGTAGTTCTTTGACCGAAGTTAGAGATATAATCAATCCAGCTCATTGGGAACAATTTGTACTGACAGTAAGGGTTCCGATGAAAATGGAACCTATCAGACACCGAGTGTTGTTCATTATGCCTGTGATATCATCACCTAGCAATTTTATTGAAGTGTGAAGGTATCAAAAGAAATGATGATGGATGGCAGATATTAGTTGAGATATTTCAATATATGTTAAGTGGCAACCGAAATTCGGATCTAACTAAAGCAGCCACAGAGACCAGAGCTAGCAAAAAAAAGAAAAAAATTTTAATTGTGCCAGCGACAGGAGAAATGAATATTTGCTGAAAAAAATAAATACTGAAATATCCCAATACTACATAATACTTCAAAGGGGGTATGATAATGAAGCATGGAAAAAATTGAATGAACTGATATTGATATATATATATATATATATATATATATATATATATATATATATATATATATATATATATATATATATATATATATATATATATATATATATATATAATGGTTTTCAATAGAAAAAGACCTTGGTATGTTGAAAGGATTGAAATTGCTGCGTATGAAAAGCTTTGTGTTATTGGAGGAGAGTATGCCGAGAAATTGGATGAAGCAAACAAAGTCCTGGCTAATTATTTTGGAAGATTGAGGAGAACTTAATCAAGCTGCATCTCTTTAAGTGAATGAAGATCACATGAAAGTCATCAAATTTCTGCTCCAGCATCGTGCTGTTGCAAATATATCTGATATTGAATATTTATTTGCAGAGACAAAACCAGGGAGGTATCCCTATTTGAAAGCTGCTGAACTCCTTGGTGATTTTGTTGAAAAAAATAATATGAACACCATTTTCCTCACTGCCACGAAGCTGAGGTACCATCTTGCGAATTCGACATCTAAGCTTGATAAGGATAAACAAACAATAATTAGCAAATTTATGTGTTATGAACCTGGAGTACATAACAAATGTTATCAGAAGGCATTGATACAAAATGATATTCTCACCATGGGGGAGTTTTGATGGCTTCTAATGGTTTTGTACCAGAACTTTTCAATTCTTATATTAAACCAGATTTAAGAAATAACAAATCAGGTAACACCTCAGTGGCTCGACCAAGAGGGCAATGAGAGTGACTCTAGTAGTAGCTTTATAAGTGAACCAGAAATTTGTTAACCTTTGAATAATTATGAGACTGATTTGTCACCCATAATTGAACAACAGGACACCAATGTTTACAATTTATCTGAAGGTATCATATTAAATTTTTTATTGAAATAATAATCCCTCTTGTATCGTCTAGATATGTTGCCAATAGTTCTACAAGCAAACCGAAACCTATTTTAGGTTATCTACCAAGATGTACTACTCCCTTATCTTGTATGTCTTCGAATTATGAAACTTTCTCTCCTGACAGAAGATTGCCACTTTCAAACAACTCTCGAAAACGCCTGAACGACACTATGTTAGGGAGAAATTCATTATAGGGATAATAAAGTTCCAAAAATGAATGAATGCCAGAATATCATTGAATACTCCATTCTCCAAAACAGGAGATATGGGTCAGAGCACATATGGAACCAAAATCAAGTAGGAAAAATTGTTAGTTTCTGTTTAAATAGAGGCTGGATCTTTTTTGAGACGGTACACAACATTCTACTGAATTTATTTGATTTTTTCTTAATATGGAAGTAAAATGAGACATGTTCAGAATGTGCAATGGCAAATTCACAATTTGTTAGTAACATATCCTCAAAAATGATCTATCAAAATTGTACCTCAATATTAATATTGAAATTTGAAAATAAATATAACTGTTGCCTTTTAAAAACAAATCCTAAAAAAATTATCGATAATCAAAATTAAGGCTGATTTGAGGAAAGTAGCAGATTAGATTTCTAAATCCATCAAAGAAACAAATTTAAAAATAATTTGAAATAATGTAAAAATATTTTTTGAAAAATAAATTGTTTTTCTATTTAGGACAAAAAATAAAACAATTTAGGTATTTAAAGTTGAATTAAAAAAAATACTGTTTGAATTCATGGATATTTACAATTCCTATGATCAATCTCATTTTTTTTTCTCTTCAGGGCCAAGATCCATGAAGGAGAGTTGGACTGCCCCTCAGAAAATCAAATGTCGGGAATATTTCAATGATTATTATGAACACAGGAAACAAACTAAATATCCCACTGTAGAGGAACTGCAGGAGGCTATAGCAACAGTTCCAGAAATTGAGGTCAAAACAGTCCCAATTCTTCGAAGCCAATTACAACATGATTATGAATATATGAAGCGTGAAAATAAGTAAACTCTCCCATTCTTATAATTATCGATGAGAAAGTAGCCTATTTTTGTTCATATACATATTTAGATGAAACGAAACTTCGTTAGCTCCAGGAGAAGAATCTGCTCATTTTTCACATAGAATATATTAAAGATTCACTAAAACTGATCGGCAAAAAACACACTGTTGTGTAATTGTAATTATCGACTCATTCTTCTCCTAAAAGAAGTAAGCCATTGTAATTATGATTTCCTTTTTCAAACTGCCCGTAATCCACAATCTCCTTCGAAATGAAGGCAATGAAGATGTGAGAAAAATACAACGAATTTATTCTAATCTACAAAATAACTCTTGGAAATTTCAAATTTATATCATCTGTTTGAGATTTATTTTGGTCAATTCTTTAAATGATGTCGGGGTTGTTTTTGAAATACCCTTTATTTCTCTACATAACTGCCCTACTGCAAAGTTCATGATAATGGATCAATTTTAAGTCCTAAAATATTCGAATAAACCCATGATCTATTAGGGTGAATCTTTAATGGTTGATATAACCAATAAAATTTCTTAAAGAATAATGCCTTTATTCCATACTGCACAATCATTCTGTATACTGTCAATAATTATAAACTATTTTGATATTCTCATGTACTCAAAATGCTCGTCGAATGATAATTTTGTTTAAATAAATAGTGTAAACTTTTGACGAATGTTGCCCTTTTGTTATTGAATACCAAACAAATGTTAATAACGCATGGTGTCTATTATGATAAATCGTTGGAAGACTATATTTCTTACTTGCTTTTTTTAACAAAATTTTGACTCTTATTAAGAATCCAAGATTAAGTATTTTTTTAAGTTAATTTTCAAGGAATGTTTCTATTTTATTACCAGATGTTAGAAAATGAAAGTGTATATTGTCTGCATCTGAAAGACACGGGATGGAAGAGAAACATTATAATTTTGAGGAGCTATTCAACATTCTAAACGGTACTGAAACTATTTCATGTCATTATGGAATTTCAAACAAGGCCATCAACTCATTTTGACATAAATTTCCTATTTTCCTTCAACCCCGTTCAATTTTTACTTTACCCACACTAGTCTAAAGACTGAATTTAAAAATTCATTTTAAAGCATATTTTTATTCATTTTTTACAACACATCCTAGCCCAATACTAAATATTTTCAAGGAACATGGCTTCCCCTACACTAGTATTTCAGTCATTTGGTGCTCAAAGCGGGGGTTACCTGGAAAGTTTTCCGGGAGTTTCTAAAATTGGTATTTTTATAGAATTCGAATTTTCACTTTGCCACCTCGTATCTCTGCCGCCCGTGCCGCCATATTGGAAAAATGGCGCCTACAAACAGTTTTTCTTAACAAAATCTCATTTCCTACTTATTTTACGATAAAAATAATTATGTGATAAATTCAACTATAGAAAAATGTCTACAAATTATGTTCAGACGTTTTTTGTAAAATAAATAGTTTTAGCGTAGGACTGCCACAAACCAACACACATCTACACTGAATCATCAGTACGAGTTTTGAATTGATACTTGATGAAAATTGGAGTAGACTTTGGGAACCCCATACGCTGTAACTATTCATTTTCCAAAAATAACAAAATACAAATTGTAGGAATTTTTTTTCTAGTTTGATTTATTACATAACTATTTTCACCGTTTAATGAGTCGGAAATGAGGTATTGTCAAAAAACTGTTTTTGGGCGCCATTTATCCGATATATCGTCGCGAGCGGCAAAGTAATGAGGTGGCAAAGTAAAAATTCGAAAAAGGCATCTTGAAATCTATAAAAATACCAATTTTCAAAACTCCCGGAAAACTTTCCAGGTAAAACTACCAAATGACTGGGTATAGTCATGTTTTCATTTTGTAGAACACTTCTAGTCGAACATTGAATATTTTCAAGGAACATTGTTATTTTCATGTCTGCCTTGGAAAAAAATTCCAAATAAAATATGTACCTCATTACGCAGTTTTATTGTTTTCAATGGATTACACACGATTTGGGAGTCAGATTTTTACATTATTCAAATCAACGAATGCTCTTTACGAAAAAAATTCCGTCCAATCTGCTCCTTTTATGAAATGAAATTTCATATCGAAGGGTTATTCATTTATGTGCATGATCGGCTTGTTTATTCGCTGACTACTCTTCGTGCATTTTTTAAATTGTCCTGCTGACTCGAAAGTATCCTTCCTCCCTATCTCTGACTGAATAGTTATTGTTCCAATTAGATACGTGAATATTCATTCAGAAAGTATTCAACTCATTTTGATGTATATGCATGGGCCTCTAATATTCATATGTAGGTATTACAGATATGTAGGTAGTTTGTTTCGTAATATAACAATTTTCAATCTCTAAGATACTAGTAAGCGACTGGTTTTGGGAAAACGCCACGACTATTGTGCATTGTGAACACTTCATACAAGTGAGAAATGGACATTCCATGATCGTTGTACAGGATTTTTTCATATGGCTCACCCTTTTATGGAGCGTATCTAATCATAAAATGTGAAAAACATTTCTCGAATTCCAATTTTTTTTTCGAAATTTTCAAGTTAAGTCCCGGTTGTTCAATCAAGGATGACCAAGTGATTGGGGTTAAACCAGAACTACCAATTTTGTTTCAATTGTTCAATACTGGTTTATGAGATAAACCTAGTTTAACAATGGTTTAAGTTAATCTCATGAATTCGGGGGTTTAAGAAGATAATTTGCCGATTCTAACCTATTTGATTGTTTGATATTTCAATAGACATTGACTATTCTAAAAATTATTATTGTGTTGAATATTTTTGTTTTTCACCCGACTTCAAATATGTTCGAAGATATAACAGACTGAAGATTTTTTGTAGTTTTTGATATTATTACTCCAAGAAGGCCAGTACTTAGATAAAGTACCGTAATTTCAGGTGACTTCAACCCAGCTGGGTGACTTTGGCTCATTTCGATAAATGGACATCGATAATGATAAAATTTGAATATTGCCTTTTTAAGCCTGTTTTTTGCAGATTGATTTTTCGAGATTCTTTCTATTGCATATACTGTATTCCATTCAGGAGTCATTTGCAACCAAATTCAACATTCATAGAATTTGTCTGCAACTAGCAATATGTTTTTTTACTCTTTATGATGATTAATTTTTTTTTATGGACAAATTTCTTTTGCTGATTTTATCCGTCGGGTTACTTTGGCCTATGTACATGCTATATGCGGATGACTTTGCACACCATGTTTTTTTTATATATCCACATACAAAGTCAAATGACAATTTGACATAGCTAATTTGAAAGAGTGGTCCAAGATCAATATTTTTGTAAATAAAAATTTATTTTTACAAATTTATCATAATTCTTTGAATTTAAGTAAGCCAAAGTCACCCGAAGTAACGGTACCTAGAAACCATTTGATGGACAGAAAAATAGTTTTTGAATAGATTTCGCTTGCCGAAACAAATCGTCCACAACTAACAAATATAGGAAGAATCTCCCCTCAAATGACTACAAAGGCAAAATGGTAACAAAAAATAAATTTCCAAATAAAGATTGAATCTTGATTTTTCATACCAAAAATGTTTGTCATAAAAAACTAAAACTAAATCATCACAAATGAAAAACCACATGATAAGTTCTCAGGAATCTCTAGCAAATATTGATTTACTGTTGGTTGATGAGTTATGTTCCAAAGATAATATTTGTTTATATATCTCAATCATATGGGTTTTCTCTAGATTCTACCCCTCCCTCTGTAGATCCAAGAAAAGTTGGCGTTTTTCTCTCATGTGTACCTATTAATTTCAACTTGTTCTGCTTCGATTGATCGTTTTTGTAAATCTACAAGATTTGCTTTGGACAGAGGCCAAGTAGAAATTTTGTCTTTTATTGTTAATGTGCTATTCCTTTTTCTGAGACCTCTGCAGATGGTGTTGTATTCATTACTCAGTATAGCCCACGCCTTCAATTTTTGGGAATTAGTAACTGCGTCTGTTTTTTTACATTCTACAATATCATGGTAATTTTTTACCAGTAAAATGATGTTTTCCACACCTTTATTGAAATGATAAATAATTTTTTTCTATAACACGCCTAACCATTTATAGAATACACTTGGCTTTTTGCTGTGTACTTTCGACAAAACTATGAATTTTTAGTTAGATTCAATGTTGATGTTTCTGAACGGTCCGAATGATGCACAAGCGAAAAAATGTGTTGCCAACATATAAAAACAACGAATTGAGGAATCCAGTATTAGTTTTTGATTGAAAAATGCATAACGTCCTAATCCATAGTTAATTGATAATCCAAGTTTAGATAATCAACGGTTTAAACTAGCAATGAACAACCGGCCATTTTATAGGTGCTTTTTAAATGAAACTCGATTTGACCACCAAACTTCCCACCAAATATCAGCGCCACTAGTGGATGTTACAAGAATAATTATTTTCAATTTTATTCCTTACAACAGAAACATAATTAAACCTCACTTTCATTCGAAAATACTATGATTATAAAAATATTAGTACAACACATAAACGAAAACAGATATTTATAGTTGACAGTTCGAAGCAACTAGCGGTAAAAGTTTGAACTGTGTGAAGTAATCATGCATATGTCCATCAGAAGCGCTAGGAGTACTTTCTTAATATGAGAAAATTGGCTTTTTTCAATTGCGAATTATGAAACACATTGAACATTTCTTCAATTCCGAAGTTTGTTGCTGAGCTTCCTAGGTGCTAGTCTTTATGTGCCAATCAAAATATTTTAGAAAAGGGGCACATGCGTGTTCCCTATTGTAATAATTTTATCAGGGTTGTGTACAGAATCACAAACTGAATATGCTGGATCATTTATTTTTAGTCCCAAAGTGTTTATATTTTTGTATATGAAAAAGTTATATTAATAGGGAATTTCGTGTTTATATCTCGTGCCTGTCTCGATCTGATTCGTGCTTTCGTGCATTTTCGACTGTCATCTGTCATATCAGCTTCAACCGTCAACTTCTTTTGAAAGAAGTGCTGCAATGGAGCAGAACAAACGCGGCGTTTTCACGTCAACTGTCAATTAATGCTTACTTTTCAGGACGCCCATTAACAGAAAATTTCATTTTTTCCATTGTGTTTTACACTGCCAGTTGCCAAACCAAACGACACTTCTATAATTCATTATTTTTTTTTGTTAAATTTGTCTGTAGAAAAGGAGAGCAACATGTTTATAAACAAATATTGTCAAAAAAACTTGACGCTGAAAATAAAACTTGAAACAACAAATAGCGGCATGACCTTCAAAAAGCGGCAGCTAGTTTTGAAGTAGTCTGATTGGCTGGAGGCAAGGAGCCATCGTCAAAAAGCTGGTATGGAAGGCCGCCACAACGCAGAAGAACGCCGCTTCTTTCTCTTGTTGCTTGACTTCCGTTGTTATCAATTGTTATTGTGTTGTGTATTATCTCATTCAATGTCCGGTCCATAATGGACTGCTTTCGGAACATCACTCAAGGAGACCGTGAATGGCTATGGCTTTTTTTACACCGAAACAATAACTGATACACTCTCATTCAACTTTCTGATTTTATGAACATCCTGTTCATATTTTCAAACAAACTAATTCATTCGCGTAGGTAGTTTTCGATAATTCCAGGTTACTGTTTTATCGTAAGAGGATGAAAATGGAACAAATTTACCGTATGGTTTTCGGTAGTGTCACATTCCGAGTTGAAATGTTCTATATTTTCAGCCACGGTGACCAAGAAATATTCTGCAATAATTTGACATTTCTAGGAAATCTACTGTTTTATTGTCGATGAATATAATTTTTTGGATAGAGATTAGGTGAAGTTTACAATTTTTCAAACTTCCCTTTGTTTCTCCTGATAATTATTTGTATTGTTCAAAGCTACCCAACACATCCAAAAAACAAAGTAACGTCAGGAGAATATTTTGTTTTCCTGTAGTCTGGACAGACACACGCCCCCGTCGTGGTTTTTCTGTAGGTCAAAAACAAACCACTTTCTTACGTGAAAGAAAAAGATAAAATTTCAACCTAACTTGGCCCATCAACCTTGTTAAGCAACGCTTTGCTCCGCTTGCAAACATGTAGCTAGCGGCAATTATCCTCTTTCTGCGAATTCTTTCGAGAACTAGCAATTTGCTTCTTTTTTCTCCATCCACCACATGGATGGAGGCGTCAACATGTTTTCGGGGGATATTTAACCTCGGCTCTATTTACATTCACCTCGATACATCTTTTATAAAAAACAAGTTACCAAAAATGTGTCCTTTTTTCCTTCCATTCGAAGAATAAACTGCAATGGCATGTCTTCAAGATGATTCTATTGAAGGAAGGATATCGGATGGTTCAGTGTTAGGTGTTGTTAACCTTCCCGTGACAAACAACTCTAGGCATTCCAGCAGTCCGACTGGATGGTAATATAATAATCTTCTCAATCCACCCTTCTATTATTCTGATGTTGCAATGAGGAAGTGCCGCACAAGTAGCCAACTGGACAAAACTTTCAAAAGTTCTGCCTCTCCAATGGCAATTGTTTGACTTTGGTTGTATGGAAAATCGCCAATTTGATATATCGATTCAATTACTTTTGGTCATGAAGCCCTTACCCAGTCTTCGACACCTAGCCAGTCATCGACACTTTCAAATTCATTCTACTAAAATAAGAAAAGTTTTACTTCAAAGTATATGTTCTGCAAATAGTTGGATTCCTTGATATATGTGGCAACTGAGCACCACATTTTGTGCCATTATTAACCGCCATTCCATCATAGTATGTGGATGAAGTCAACAGGTGCATCATTTGATTATAATTGTGCCCATTGTTAGAGATATTCTTAAGGTAAGGATATGAAAAAATATTTATTATAACCTTTATTTGGTATGAACTATACATTTTCTATATTTCTACCCAATCAATATGCTGATAAGGGAGAAATATCAAATCTAACATAACCAATAAATGTTTTTACTGAGAAAAACCCAAGTGTCAATTACTGGTAAACGAAAAATCATGTTGAACCAGTTATTGACCCATGTGTCAAACACTAGAACACCAATATTTTTTGGATTGTGAGTTGCTTGTAGATCTCCGTCAAAAGGTTGTTTTAATATATAATTTTCATTTTCTAAAACCTACAATGTCCAGTTATCATCGACAGTAGTGTCAATTACTGGACAAGAACATGTCAATAATTGGGTTGAACACTTTTCAGGTATGGCCCCAAAAAAGAATTATAAACCGGAGCAAATGGCTGCAGCTCTTGGAGCTCTCGAAAGGGGAATAAATGTTTCTGCTGCAGCTAAAGAGTTTAATGTACCAAGAGTAACACTTCTTTATAAATGGAAAGGAAAGAGTCCAAGAGAATGCTCAATGGGACCATCAACTACTTTGACCGCAATGGAGGAAAATATTCTAGTACAGTGGATAATCGCGATTTCGAAACTTCATTATCCAATAACAGTGTGGAGTATATCATAAAAGAAACAAACAGGAAAAATTCATTGATCAACGGGCGACCGGGTGAAAAATGGTACAAATTATTCTTGAAACGGCATCCCGAACTTAGTGAAAGGATATCACAAAATTTAACAACATCTAGAGAGAGTTTCACAGAAAATCAAATTCGAAATTGAGAAAGGGTCATTGTTAAAAAAGGGAAAAAAAATTTATACTTTGCTGGAAACAAAGACGAAAAAGAGAATTAAACAGTTTTAGTTACTGCAAATGCTGCTGGTACTATTGCATGGTGATATTCTCCTATGCAAGAATTTCCAGTTACATTGCTAACAGTACTCCTTCCACATGGGCTATTGGCAGATCAGAAAATGGCTGGATGTGTGGTGCGACTTTTTTTGGATACATTACGAAAGTTTTCCTACCATGGCTGAAAAATGAAAATATTGAACGTCCTATCCTATTTTTTGTTGATGGACATGTCTCCTACATGACACACCATTTATCGGAATTCTGTTCAGCTAATGGAATAGAATTATTTGCTCTATTCCCAAACTCTACACATCTGTTGCAGCCGATGGATGTTGCTGTTTTCAGACCCCTAAAAAATGCCTGGAAGAAGGAAGTTAGAAATTGGCGAATGGAAAATTCTGGAAATAAATTTCAGAAACAGAATTTTGGTATCGTTTTCAAAAAATGTCTTACTACCATATCATATGAAACTTTAAAGAATGGATTTCGCAGATGTGGTCTATGTCCCTTCAATGTCGATAATGTAAATTTTGAAAAGGTATCATCGAAAAATCTAGAAAATAAACAAAAACTCGAAAATATAAGAACCATTGGCCTACTGACAGAATTGGAAAACAGAATTGGTAAGAATAAAGTGATGATATTTAAAAGAAATCTCAATAAAGACAAATGGGAAGGAACAGTTGAAGACACGCCTCTTTTCAAAATATGGAAAGATCTAACACAAGAAAATATCCGAGAAATAATAATTAGAGCAGAAGAACAGGATGAAAATGAAAGAGAAAATGGAAAAAATACAAATTATGAGGATGAACATGAAACAGTGGGAGTAAACCAAGGTGGCGAATGTCTAACAAATGGAAATGGAGATTCATACAACACTGAAGCAACATGTCAAACAATTTGTACAAATCGTTTGGAGCAAAGCTTCAAAACTCCCCTCAAAGATGTGATAAATGTACAATCACTTATAAAGAGCACTTCTACAGTAGTGACTCAGTCGTCTATACCATTGGACGTTCCGTCCCTCTTTGAAAGAGCGTTATTTTGGCCTGAACCTGAAGTATCTACAAGGAAGAGGAGATGCAAATAAAAAATACCTCCTGTGATCACATCTGCTACTTGGCAGGAATATCATTCTGGAAAAGAAAATGAGAAGAAAAAAAAGCAAGAGAAAAAAGAACAGAAAGGTAGGGTAAGAGCGGAGAAGAAAACAGAAAAAGAAAGGGCGAAAATTGACTCGGAAAGTTCGGATGAAGAAGAATGGACTGATAGTGGCGACAGTTTGGATGATGTGACTATATCTGAAGGAAAAGAATATTGCGAGCTTGACCGAATGTCTTAGTGAAATTCTTTGGACGAAAAAGAAAAACAACTCAATATCGTTATGTTTGTGTTGTTCAAAATGTACTACATAAAGAAAATGAGATTGAAGTTATGTCAATGAAAGTATCCAATACTGAAAAAGATGTTTTCAGAGTAGATGGAAGTGATGTATCACTGGTGGAAATGTCGGCGATAATAGGAAAATTGCCATCACCTGAAATCCTTGTAATTGGAGACAGGGTGAAATATCAATTCTCAAAACCAGTTGACGTCTTTGAGAGCACGTAGGGATTCTTTTCATTTTATTATGACCTGATCTCAATTCCTACTTACTTTTTTATTATATTCTTGCTTACTTAAGAAAGTTTAATCTCAATCAATTGTTTATTTTTCACACTACTCAAGTGGAATTCATATATTAATATATGTACAAGTATTGAAATGAATAAATGTTCATACTGTCAAACACTGGGTATCCTCGAAACTTGTTCTGTCAATAACTGGTACAAAAAACGACCAATACTTTAATTTTTTTACAAATATAATTTTATGATTCCCAGCCATTTCCATTAGTAGAAGTAAAGACAGCATCTGGAATAAACAGAAAAAAACAACGACTTTTTTTATCCCGTCATAAAAAAAAATCTGCATTTTTTGTTCTAAAGGTGTCAATTATTGGGTGTTTTATCTTATATATTTCTTATATCAAATGTGTTATTCAAAGAGATTTTCTGTCCAAAAATGTGAAAAGTTGGTAGCACAAACAATATTTTGAAACTTTGGAGAAGTTGGCAACATCGCATGTCAATAAAACTGCAAGATCCACGGGTTTAACAAAAACAATAAAACAATACACATACACAAACACCATTTGATTTTTGACATTTATTGTGAAAACAAAATGAGAAACATTTTTTGTTTTTTCTTGGAATTACCCAAAATGAAGTGAATAAAATGTAACTAAGAGTGCCGTTACTGATTTGGTGTGAGGAGGCAAAGTTTATAGCCATATACAGCCTCCGCGTGAGACGTTCCAAAAACAGTCCATTATGACCAGACATATCTCTTATAATTATATTTTTCACCCAAAAATTTCGATTGCTGTACTGTTTTTATCATGTTATAAAGCATCTGTGAAAATTTCGTGAAAATCCGTGCTTTACCTTTATTCGAAAACCACTTGAGTCGTCTAATTCTCAGTACTATTTGTCTCCTGCATTGAAATTTTATTTTAAAAACAATGAAAACTTCCGATAAAATATTCTTTTAGCAAACTGATCATCGGAATATCAATATTTTATTTATTCCACATGGAAACATGACACAATTCACAAATATTTCCCTTGCATAGGTAATGGATATTTCCAGTTTCCAGATGATTGTCTCTGGATTAGTGGGTCGAGGAGTCAATGCACTCTAATAAACTCGGGAGCTGTTGTATTGTTAGTCGTATGGATTCATTCATAGATCTACCGATCTCAATACTGTGTTTGTATACTAAAAATTTTTGTACTAGATATGCCGGAAAAGGATTTACTATGGAATTTAGTTATTTTTTTATGGAAGAGGGAAAAGACCCGCTCAAGCCTTATGGAAAAGTGATCTGTGTGGGAATTGCCTGAGTTTTTTATATTGTTCAAAGGAAGTCTTCCTGATTAGAAGTTACCATTGTGCTAATGTCCAATAACCAATAGTTTCGGAGATATTGGCCAATGATACTGGATTATCCCGTGTTCAGTGACAAAACTTTTCGATTTAATTTTTTAGGTTGTTTTTTGCGTTGAAGTTAGTTGAAAAAACGAGAGTTGAGGTTTGGTTTGGCTCCGGGTTGGGTTGTATTTGCTTTCTTTAGGTTGTTTGTTTTTTATAGTTAGTTGAAAACCTCAACTGTCTTTTTTCAAATAACTATTCAAAAAACTACCCAAAAACAATAAACCTAAGAAATAAAATTAAAAAGTTTTGTCATCGATAGGGAACGATCACAGGATGGGTAATCAAGTATCATTGGCAAATATTTCCAAAACTATGGGTTATTGTCATTTAACGCAATTGTAACTTTCAATCAGGAAGACTTCCTCTAAACAATATAAAAAATTCAGGCAATTTCCACACAGACCACTAATTATTATAGGCACAACGGTTTATAAATACCTGTTTACAAATTATCAAGTGGAACGTGTTTTTACCGAAATAAATAACATCAAAGTAGACTGGAAGTAGTTTAAACACAAACACAGTATGCAGTAAAATGATAAATGTTGATAAGGAAAAAATATGATATTAAAATTTGTTTCATTTACAGATGTATGAGTTAGAATAAATTAAGATTTTTCTACATGCATGAGTTTTTATTGAAATTTGTTCAATAAAACTCTGCTAATGAAAACAATAAAAATTTCAAAAAACTTCATTGGAATTTGAAACAATATGAATGAGCACAAAACCACAAAAAGATGTACTAAAGACTGGGTAAATTTGGAGAATTCTGTTAAATGAACCAGGTGTAATAATATTTTCCATCGAACTCCTAGTATCAGAAACCTTCCAGTACATAAGTCATGTGGAGACATTTTCCCGACTCATTTGGAAACACGAAAGTGCATCAATATTTCATTAGCTAGACAGAAACGAACGGATTTCCTGGCGGATTTGGTTTGCTGCAGATGATACCTCTCTGTTGGATCTCTCCGTTAGTAGCCGACGACGGGCGAAGTCCGTGAACAATCGAGTCGAGAGCTGCTCCGCCACAGATCCGATCTGGCAGTCAGTGAGGAACCAGAGATATGGTACGCTGTGAATTTGTTATTGTGAAAATGGACTGGACAAAAGAAATAATTACGGAAGTCATATAAATCTACCGTGTACGACCTTGCCTCTGGAAAGTCAAAGATAAAGTTTATCTTAAAAAAAAATTAAAACGCGAAGCGTATAATGACATTTTAGCGTATGTACGATGTAAAAATGGAGACAATGTCACAATTAAAGACATTAAAACAAAATTACAATACTAATTCGAAAATAATTTTTAAAATCTTCCGTTTCATGTTGTCTCTCCTCAATCCGTTTTTATACACGCTTCATTAGCTTCACCTATGTGAATGTAGTTAATGGAATATTTGAAATTACTACTCACCCACTTCCAGATGTCTGAAGTATTTGAAATTTTGCACAAATATTGAGAACCGATGACAATAATAATTTCATAGCTATGACCTGGTATTATCACTAGAAATCCTTTCATTTCAAGATATGCACTTGTTTTTCACAGCATAATCTTCATTTCGAAATATGGCGAATGCACATTCACCAAAATTTAGTTATAGCTCTCATCTCATGTGGAGGAATAAATCGAAGAGTTTTTCTCCCGTAGTCTTTTTCAGTCTTTTGTAGCAATATGGACTGGAAAATTAAAAATAAAATTATAGTTTAAAAAACTAAAAAACACGCTCTTTTTACAACAGAGAAAATGTTTCGGTCGATGACTTTATTCTCATTATTTCCAACATTTAAGCCCTTATTGCTTCATAAGCGTGTTTGTCACTTTTTTTAACTATAATTTTATTCTACCCATTTTGTTCGACGTCATGTTTTTTTCTTGGTTACCAATGCTACCATACACGAACCGATAAGAGCCACGTCTCGTTTTCGTTCCATCCCACTTCTCTCGACAAAACTACCTCTAGAAAATTAGGTGCGTCGAAAAGATTTGGCCCGCAGTCCACGTCGTTCAAACTGTGACAGACTTCGCCACTAACGTACAGATCTGCTCCCTCACAGGCTACCTCATGAAGGTGCGATCTGTCTGTTAATGGTCACTGTCGGATTTGGCCCTCGGCAAACCAGATCCGCGGGCGTGGTCTGGCAGATCTGGACGGCATAGTCTGGCAGATCTGGACTGCGGGGCGCATCTCTCGAAAAATCCTTCCGTGTGTGTCCAGCCATTGAATCAAATTTCATATTGCAGGATAATTTCCTACATTAGAATTTGTGCATGATCGGGTTGTTTACTCGCCGACTCAACTTCGTGCATATTTGAATTAACCTGTTTACTCCAAAGTATCACTTTCTCCCAATCTCTGACTGAATAGTTATTGTTCCAATTGGGTATGTGAATATTAATTCAACTCCTTTCGAAGTATATTCACGGGCTCCTAATATTCATATGAAGATATACTAGTGTAGATTGATCTTTGGATAATACAGAAACTATTACTTCCGTTTCGTGAACTTTAACCACCTTTTTTTTAATCTCTCTGTCAAATCTGACATCCACATAAAACTTCATGAACTACTCAGTGATCACATAAAAACAAGTAATAAAACATTAATCAAATATAAGGTAAAGTACAGGTTGCCACAGTACTCCCCCCTCAGTGTCAACGATATCAGAATATTATATATACACATATAATTTAAATAAAACTTCACTATTCTTCCAGAACGTGTCTTGTGAGTATTAGTTGATTCCATAGATGGAGTTGTAGAGATATCTTCGACATTGTTTTCCATGAATGCTGGTTTGAGTCTATCGATTGATACATTCTTTTCCTTGCCACTAATTGATATTTTGAAATATTTTTCTGTTCTGTTCAATACTTGGTAAGGTCCAGAGTAGGGTTGTTGTAGGGGTTTTTAACGGCATCGGTTCTCAAAAAAACCTATGTTGCATTTTTCAAATCCTTGGATACGTATGCCTTCCTGGAATTGTTATGGTTACTCGCTTGTTTCGGTCTGAATGCTTCCATTGCAGTACGTAGGTCTTCCAAAAATTTTTGAGTTCCCATGATTTTTCTATCAGAATTTTGGAGAATCATTTCCCCTGGAATCCTCAATGTTGAACCATACAACAGTTCTGCACTAGAAGCATCCAAATCGTCTTTTGGCATGACCCGTATTCCGAGTAAAACAGTTGGTAATATTTCGGTCCATTTCCAGTTGTTGTGGCATTTTAGAGCAGTTTTCAGAGTTCGATGAAATCTTTCGATCATCCCATTTGAACATGGATGATATGCAGCTGTTCTCATATGTTCAAAACCTAATAGTTTACTGAATTCTCGAGAAAGTGTGGATTCAAACTGTCGTCCTTGGTCCGTAGTTACTCGTGGAGGTATTTCAATAATAACCTTGTTATCCATCCATTATAAAACTCTTTGGCTACCGTTTCTACAGTAATGTCATGAAGTGGAAAAGCTTCGGTCCATCTTGAAAAACGATCAATACATGTAAGGCAATATGTAAAACCATTCGATGGAGGGAGAGGACCAATGATATCTATATTCACGTGGTCGAATCCATTTTCAGAAATATGGAATTTCCCAATGGGACTCCTGGTGTGCTTGTTAATTTTGGATTTCTGACATTGTATAGCGGATATCCTTTTCCATTCTCGGACATACGTATTTACTTTTTATGAGTTTCACCGTAGCTTAAACTCCAGGGTGCGACATATCATGTAATTTGTTGAATATGGGTTTTCTCATATTTATCGGGATATATGGTGGGATTCTGTTACCTGTCACATCACATATAATCTCTGTATTAGATTGTGGAATTTCAATTGTTTTCAAGTTCAGTGTAGTGTCTCCACTTGTTATCAACTGTTGTAATTCTTCATCTTCTGTTTGATTTCTTTGCCATGCTTTCTTTGCCAAGTCTATCGTTTCTTGAAGACATATACTAGATATCCGTGACAATGCATCTGCAACTACGTTATCTGTTCCAGATATATGTCGAATGTCAGTTGAAAACTGGCCAATATATTCCAAATATCTGGCCTGTCTTGGGGAGGATGGTTCCATATTTTTATTGAAAGCATGAGTTAGTGGTTTATGGTCTGTGAAAATAGTGAAATCGGTGCCTTCCAACATGTAACGGAAGTATTTTATTGATTCATAGATAGCAAGTAACTCACGATCATAAGTGCTATACTTTCTCTGCGCATTCGACAGATTTTCAGAGAAGAAACCTATGAATTGCTGCTCCAATAGAAGAATCAGATGCATCAACCACGATACATAGTTTACTGGATGAAGAAGGATGCGCTAATAAAGTTGCATTGGACAGTGTTTCCTTTATTTTGATGAAAACTTCCTCTTGTTCAGTATTCCATTCGAGTTGTTCATTCTTCTTGTGGTTTCCTTTTTGGAACTCGTTTAGGGGTGCTTGAATTCATGCTGCGCTTGGAATCGTAGTTCGATAAAAATTTATCATTCCAAGGAATCTTCTCAAAGATTTCAAATCCTGTGGTTTTGGATAATCTGAGATAGCTTGGATTTTCTTATTTGTCGGTCTAATTCCAGGTTCGTTTACCAGAAAACCTAGGAATTCGATGCTTCCTTTACCGAATTCACTTTTATCTGGATTAATGACCACGCCATATTCTTGAAATCTTTCGAAAAGTTGCCTTAGATGAAGTTTATGTTCAATTTCGTTTTCAGAAGCAACAAGAAAGTCGTCGATGTATGGAAAACAGAATTCTAAATTTCGAGTTATTTGATGAACAAACCTCTGACAAAACTGTGCTAAATTTCTTAATCCAAAAGGCGTAGTCAAGTATTCGAATAGACCAAATGGTGAAATTATAGCCGTCTTTTCGATATCCATTGGTGCTACTGGAATTTGATAAAAAGCCTTAACAAGATAAATTTTTGAAAAACTTTCTTTTTATGCAGGTTAGCTGCAAAATCCTTGATATTCGGCAAAGGATATCGATCAGGAACTGTTTTCGCATTCAACATTCGATAGTCTCCACATGGTCGCCACTCACCGTTGGATTTCTTAACCATATGAAGGGGGCTGGCCCATGGGCTCTTGGATGGTTGAATTATCCCCTGCTCTAATAGATATCCAAATTCTTTTTTGGCTGCAGCTAATTTCTCTGGGTGTAGTCTTCTTACTTTGCAATGTATTGGAGGTTCGGTGGTAATAATTTGATGGAAAACATTCGTAGAATTTTTATAAAATTCATTGAAACTCTGGTCAGATCTGGATATTCTGCAAGGATATCATGATATGGAAATTGTTTATTGATTGTTCTAATCGTAGGTATTCCATCAGTTTGATGAACCTCGCAAGAATTTGTTAAATTTGTTTCGGTGTCTATAATTTTTTTACTCTGTAAGTCTACTAAAAGTCCATATTTCTTGAGGAAATCTGCTCCAATAATTGGTTGATCAACATCGGCCGTCACGAATGACCAGTTGATATTTCTTTTCAAACCCAATGTTATACAAAGTATTTCTTCTCCATATGTGAGTATTTTTGAACCATTTGCTGCATATAGTGGTTTGTTTGACGGTTGAGCCTTTTTAGATGAATTTGGTAGAATGGATATGTCTGCTCCAGTATCGATGAGGAATTTTATTCTGGTATTGGGGTCTTTTATGAATGGGCGACTGTTGCTTTGGCCATGATCATTAGTCGCCATCAGTGATTGGCCTGGAAGTTTTCCGATTGCTTTTGTTGTGGAAATGAACAGGGCTGTAGGCATTTTGTAGCATTTTCTCTGAATCGACGATAATAATAGCATATATTTTCTTGGTTTGGTCTTGGCTTTGATCTATCTGGGCGATTTTCGAGATTCAGGTTCGTAATAATTTCGGTTTATTTTTTCGATAAGTTGATCAATTTTATTTTCGATCGAAGATGTGGGAGCATATGTGTTTCGCACGGCACTTACATGATCATTGCTATTAGAAACTCTCTGCATGCCATCTGCCATATTGATGAGCTCATCATAATATAATTTGTCGTGAAATGCTCTAATCACTTGTTCAGTTGCTGATGGTAGTTTTTTTAACCAAGCCAGAATTATAAATTTATTTGTCATTTGACCTGATGCTAAATCTGTCATTTGTCTGTACAGTTGGCTTGGTTTTTTGTCACCCAATTCACATTCAGCGAATAATTTTGTAATTTTTTTTTCTATAGATATTTGATACATCTTTATTAGTTGGGCTTTCAATACTTCATATGCATTTGGATCTTCTTGAAGTTGAAATAAGTTGGAATTTTCTTTTGCCAAAGAACAATCTAACATTGAAATAACTTTTCCAAACTTAATTTTATCGAAAGTAATTCCATTGATGTCAAATATCGTCTCCACAGCATTGAACCAAATTTCTGGTTTATTTCTCTAGAATGAAGGTAAACAGATGTATTCAACTCGATTGTATTGAGTTTCTAGATCCATATTCTGTTTTTTTTTTGTAGAATTGAATCTTTTTGAGCCGTTATAGAAGAGGTACCTGAGTTGTCTTGCATGTTGTGCTCATTTGTCATATTCGTCACCTCTTTTAGTTCTTCCAATTTTTCAGATGAATGAATGCATAAAAACTCTAAATTTTTTACTTTGTTCGAAATAAATTCTAGATTTTGTTCGAGTCCTCTGTTTTCATCACTAACTTCCTTATCAATTTCTTCGAGCACATTTGAGAAATAAAAATCGCTGGTATTCTTGAGATCAGGATATTTCTCTTCGAAAAATGCCTCCAAACTGAGTAGCAGGTCAGGTACGGTTCCTCGAGTATTCAAGTTGAAATCTTGCAGAATGCCCAAGAGTTGGCCTCTTTTTAGATTATGTGTGAGAATAACCATTGTAATGTTCTTTAGTAGGGGTCACCAGATGTAGATTGATCTTTGGATAATACAAAAACTATTACTTTCGTTTCGTGAACTTTAACAACATTTTTATTGATCTCACTGTCAAATCTGACATCCACATAAAACTTCATGAACTAGTCAGTGATCACATAAAAACAAGTAATAAAACATTATTCAAATATGAGGTTGCCACACTAGTATTGAAGATATGTATGTAGTTTGTTTCGTAATATAACAATTATCAAAATTTTAGGTACTAGTAAGTGACTGGTTCTGGGAAAACGCCATGACTTATGTACATTTTCAAAGTAGTTTTTCATTTACCTTGAAATGTAATAACAATAATTTGATCACAAAAGTCTCACTTCCCCTGTCACACTTTGTGAACACATCATACAAGTGAGTAATAGACATTCCATGATCATTCTACATTATATTTCATCTACAACCGCACTGATATTATTTCTCAAATGGCTCACAGTTTTACTCAGCGTATCTAGATATAAAATTATATTGCTTTTCAAAAGTCAACAGTGGTGACTTCATGAATGAGAATACGGATCAAGAGAATATTACCTCTGTGAAAAAAATTACGAAACTGTAACACAAGACCAGAAAGTGGTTCGAAGCTTCCAATCATTTAATATTTCTTATTACTCCAAAATAAATTCATCATTTCCATCCAAATATGTCTTATTAATATGAATTAATATACATTTTGTTCGACATTTTAGATGATATTGACATCTGTTGGTCAAAGGATAAAAAATATTTTTCAAATGGTCTTATTTCTAAAAAATATAATATATATATATATATATATATATATATATATATTTGTCTTTATATCGAGGTACGTAGAAGTCAACATTTCATTCAGAAAGTGTCAACGGTTCATAGGCATTGTTAGCATTTCATGCATTTCAGCAAAGATTTTGACAGCATTTCTTGCGTTTGGACTATATATATATATATACATATATATTTATATATATATATATATATTTAATTCCTTCTGAAGGTGATAAGTTGATGTAAAAGTTATCGTGAAGCAAAAGTATTAAAAAATTATTAAAATATTGAAAAACGACTTTGTACTTAGAATAAGGAATATACAACCTTGAATAAAACTAGATAAATGAAATGAAAGTTAATTATGATCTTAGGAAAATTGCATCTTAAAATTGCACGGAAATATAATGATATGGAGCAGGGAACGTGAAATCACCACCTTAGAACCCCAAGTGGGGAGAAAAACCAATGGAAAGTACGAAACTGGAAGTTATAAACCTCATAAATTCCAAAACGTCCCAGAATCTACAACAGGATAACAGGATAGGTGACAAAGACAAAAATGCCAAAAGATCATCATAAAATTGATATCAGATCTGCAATAAGTAACAACGAGGAAACCATTACCCATCCTCAAGATCCAGAATGGAAAATAAAACGAGCTAACTGGGAAATCTATTCAGATTACATAGATCAACATTTAACCGACTGCATATTTAGTAGTGATATAAATGAAACAGTTGAGTCCTTCACCGACTTAATTACATCTGCAGCACACATAGCAGTTGGGGTAACTACAACTCTAAGAAGACCTACAGTACATTGGTGGATTCCTGAATGTGCAACAGCTTTGAAAAATTATAAACACTTATTCAATCAATATAAAAAACACAAGACTAGCGAAAATCTAATAAGATTCAAGGAACTTCGAGCCAAAGCTAGATGGACAATAAAAAAGAGCAAAAAAGAATCATGGATTAACTTCGTTTCCTCAATAAACAACACTACACCAAATAATATGATGTGGGACAGAATAAAGAGAATCAACGGCACGCCCTCTGATTACCATCGAATAAATCACCTGGCCTTTGAAAACAAACCTGTTAATGATCCAAAAAAAATGGCAGAGATCATAGCTCCTTCATATGAAAAAAACAGCAGCAACAAAAACTACTCACAAGAATACCTCAATTTCAAAAATGAAGTAGAACAAGAGGAGATTCCTGCAGTTACCAACATTGAAATAAGCCCACTTAATTCAACCTTATCAGTTGCAAAAATACGTCATCAAGCCCAGATAACAAATCTTTCATTTTTATACATATCCTACCTATGAATGCCAAGGAACACCTTCCCAAAATTTATAACATGATATATTATAATTGTTTTTCGTCCGCCTGGTCAGAGGCTCTAGTAATCCCTATATTAAAACTCTTATCGTCACCTAGCACTAACATGCACACTGTGCCAACTTTTGAAAAAAATCGTCAATAGGAGGTTGGTGGTACCTCGAAAAGAACAGCTGTCTAACTAACATACAAAGCGGCTTCAGAACACACCGATCCACCAATGACAATCTAATCGTTTTGGAATCTTTCATACAAGAAAGTCTCGCTAATAAGCAGGTCTGTGCCGCAACATTCTTCGGCATAACTAAAGCCTAAGATATGGTATGGAAACATGGGATTCTCAAATGGTCAGCATCACGTGGACTACATGGAAATATTTTCCAATTCATACAAAATTTTCTAGATGTTAGATATTTTAGTGTAAAAGTGAACGGCTCAACATCCAACTCCCATATCCAGACCAACGGAATACCCCAAGGCTCCATATTAAGTGTTACACTATTTCGAATGGCTCTTAATGACGTAGTGCACACAATCGAATCCCCGGTCTAGGCCAGCTTATATGCAAACGATTTGGTCATATATACAAGGGACAAAAACATGGACGCCGTCGAAAGAAACCTTCAGACATCCATTTCTGCAATCTCGTCGTGGTTTTCAACTAGTTGCTGGCAACTATCTCCTTTAAAATCTAGATGTATTGTATTTTCTCGCTATCAACATCGAAGTCACCGATAAATTGTCCTCACAATGGACAACAAAAGAATACAAGTCGTAGAAGAACATAGGTACCCAGGCATGACTCTTGATCGCAAACTGAATTGGCAGTCCCATCTGGAAAATACAAAAAAAAATTGCCTTCCAGGACTAAATCTATTGAAAATGTTATCAAACATTAACTGGGGAAGTAATCGTCAAACTCTGCTCCAAATCTATGGAAGCTTCATTGTATCAAGGATTGACTACGGATCCATAATATATCTAACAGCCAGCAAAAAGTCCCTAAAGAAACTCGAGGTCTTACCAAACCAGTCCGAGAGAGAGTATCCTGGTAGAATCTGGTGAAACCTCCCTGGTCCTAAGAAGAGAACTTTTGAGTCCCCAATATGCCACGAACATATTTTATAATCACAACCATCCTGCAAGAAATTTCACATTATCTGATAGATTCAAGCTGCTTTTCACTAATCACCCTGGGCCCATACCCCCCTTCTACCAAAGAATAAACACACTCTGCCAAAAATATAATATTATTTTTCCTACTTTATTACCTCTCCAAATTCGAACTACACCGCCTTGACTTTTACCATAACCTAGGTGCAATGCACAACTCGTGATCTTCAGTAAAACTGAACACCCATCTCAAATCATTCTAAACAGCTTCAGAGAAATCCTCAATGACTATAACAATCACCAACAGATCTATACGGATGGTTCTAGAGTTGATAACGGTACTTCAGCTGCTGTAATAACTAAAAATGACAATCTTAGTTACAAACTACCACATATCTTCAGTGTATTTTCGGCGGAGATGTAAGCAATTCATGAAGCCCTCACATTCTGCCTCGAAAACCAACATGAATATCACCTTTGGATATTGATAAAAAGATTTTTCTGTCAATTGAAAAATCCACGATGAAAATTAAGTTATTTTTTGTGAATGTTGATAAAAAGATTTTTCTGTCAATTGAAAAATCCACGATGAAAATGAAGTTATTTTTTGTGAATGTCTAACAGAAAACAACTACTTACCCGGCTAAAGCCACATTTGATTTTATGAACATCCTGTTCATATTTTCAACAAATCAAGCTAAGCACAATTCATCAAATGAACAAAGCTGTTGAGTTTATATGGGTTCCTTCTCATATCGGAATAGCAGGCAATGAAAGAGCAGATATCCTAGCCAAAGAAACAGCCCTTAACAACACGGTGCCCAATGCTGATGACCCTATCCCACTACCTGACGTTAGAGCCTTTATCAAATCTTAAAACAGTGAATACTGGCAGAATATTTGGACATCATCACAAACCAAACTCAGGGAGGTCAGGACAACGACCACACCTTGGACTCGTCTACCAATATCCAGAAAAAAACAATCAATCATAACACGCCTGAGAATAGGCCACACCTGATACGCCTGAGAATAGGCCACACCTGATACACCTATGAATACCTACTCAAGAAAAAAGAACCCCCTGTTTGTGGAGTGTGCAATACAGAAATCAGTGTCAAACATTTCCTACTTCAGTGTCCTAAATATTCAATTAGTAGAATCAAATTTAACAACCTTATCTCTCTAGTGACCTTATTGAACGATGACCGCAACGTCCAAAATATATTTGAATATCTGAAAGACATTAATCTATTCAATAAAATCTAATTTTAGGTTATCTATATTGTACCACTGCTAATAACACATTCGTGATTGAAGCAGTTATTTCTATAAAAAAAATAGAATTGATATCCCACACGATAAAAGAAATGTCTATACCCAAAAGAGGCTACTGAAAGACACTGGTATCATAATTGAGGAAAACCGTACCTAATTGAGTTCACAACTGATGTCCATAGCCATAGAATAAAACGAATCTGAATAGCGTATGGCCAGAAAATGAAAAAATTCGAGTGAGAATAAACAATACAGAGATAAGAATAAAAACAGAAGATGACTCACAGAAACTTCGCGAGAAGTGGCCACATTCGCGGACAAAAACGTCTATAACCATTCTGTCGTTTCCAACACAAATTGGCAGTACCTTTTTCATTGGTCTTAGAGAAGAGACTACTCTTCAAATAGTTTTCCATGTTCAATTGACGAACACAGAGCTAGGTGATGACGTCAATGAAATTCTGTTTTGAGTTGTACAGGGAGCTCTTCCCGAAGCTGCTCCTACTACTGAATCAGAATCTTCACTAGGATCTGATGAATTCGGATGGAAATATGGATCAGATCCATATTCACCATCGTTGCTGAAAGGATCCCTTTGATTCCCACCTGGACATGCACATTAGGGTGGGCCGATTGGTATAGGGGATTTGAAAATTTGTAAATGCTTGTGTCTGCAACTATAAAAAAGTTGTAAAATACGAAAAGAAAAATATTTCATTATTATTTTTTTTTATATTTCTATTTTTTGAACTGCCACAATGATACTGAAGTTTCCATTTTAATAGGTTCATATTTTCAAAATCTGCAAATTCTCGAAAGTTACACTACTTGAAAAGGAACACATTTTCTTCAATACTTTTCTCGTTATTTTTGCAATTTAAACTGCCACAACAGCATTTTTTGAATTTTGAGTTATTTATTTAATTTCAAGCCAAATGAAGTGGTTCACGATAGAGGTAATATTTATTATAAAACGAATTCACAAGTATAACAGAATGCAAAATGGAAATATTTCAGTAGTATCTAACATAATGGTGACTTTTATATAGGTTTAGATATATAATTTGAAAATAGGTATATTATCAAACATTCTTTGAATAACTAAAACTTAATTTAATTTATAATCTTGCTTTGATCCAAAAGAAGGTATAATTCCACGTGATTCCAATTTTGCCCTCATTACACCATCTCTGTTTTCACTACCACAAACTGTAGCTGAAGCTTCCGTCACAATTTTAACAGCTCGTTCAACCGCTTGCGTGTGACATGGATACGATTTTATTTCAGAGAACAGCATTGATGTATCCGGATTTTCACAATATCGATCAAAACTTCTACAGGTAACCCCATTGTTAAAGGCGGTTCAGTAATGACAAGAGTCCATATAGCTTAAGGCGTTTATATTCAGCGAATTTGGAACTTCAAATTGTCGTAGTGAATGCTGTATGTTAGAGCTTCGAACTTTGAAAATTCGACGCACAGCAAGCTCCCGAATATGATGTCTGGTGTCCCCGAGCATTCCAAGCAGGATATCTTCAGGATGTGCGAAATATCGCAATATCACTGGATCAATCACTTCCTTCAAATTTTTCGGTAAAAACCCTGATAACTGAATTGTTTTCCAGACATTAAAGGTTCCCTGCAGGCGTGATGGTTTTGTTTCAATAATGAACCACATTGGACCATACACCTTCAAAATAAAAGTTACCAAGGCAACCAAGGTTTCTGATGGTTCAGCGGTTGAAACATATAGCCGCAGTATACGTTTAGCTGTTCTTAGCCATCATGAATGAACAATTTTACCTGGGCTTCGTTTGGATAATTTTTCATCTACAGTTCCCTTTGAAATTGCATCACATATATCAATAATGTATTTTTGATCTGTGCTTAGATCAGTCTTAACAGAATCATTCAATGCCGGAACATTTGACTCAATTATGTTGAAGTCAACCGTGATGAAAAAATAAATAAGTACAATAGATAATAGAATAGAAATAAATAGATTACTAATGGAAAGACTCTCACATCCCTTTAATGCCTGTCCAATAGGTCCCAGTTGTGCTGCCATCAAGGCAAGTTATGAGATGTCGCAATGGCAGTTCATTAGCATGCAACTGGCAAATAAACTACTGCAACGGTCTATTCAAATGTTTCTCCAATTGTACAATTATTCCTGAATGTTTTCCAACATTGACGTTTGTTCCGTCGCATCATATTACTTTCGGATCATCTGTTGTAATATGAGATTCGTCCAAGTACTTCAAAATACATTTCATGATGTTTGGCGAAATTCCTGATTCAGAAAAAATATGCGCCAAGTATATCGACTCTGGCATTCTTATGAGAGTAATGTGCTTGTCTTGAATTTTTCGCCGACGATTGTTTTCCATCTTCAGCGTTTCATCTTTACGTCCATCAAAAAACAAGCCACGTAATAATTAATTTTGTGTGTTATCTATTATATCTTCACGTTTCTTCTAGCGCGACGTATCTTGTTTTTATCTATGATACTTTTATTGTCCTCTTCATGTATAATACCAACGCCCTGTAAAACGGCTGAAGCTACTGCAGCCCCTGCTCTATCAGAAATACCATAACGATCAAGTGTTCCCGCTGGCACAGGTAGTTGTAATGAATTGTAGCGGATTTGTGAACTTCCTTGATGTGGCAGTTTGAAACATGAAGATATAGAAAAAATTATTTTACCAAAATGTTTTGGCATTTTTTCTTACATATTATTTTCATATGCAAATATTTGAATTTTGACCTTGAAATTTCGGTGCCCTTGTGGCAGTCGAAATAATGAAAATATGCAATACTTTATTTGACAAAAAATGTCCACTTTCATGTCTTAAACACGTTTTGCATTTGCAGAATTTTCCATTTACAACATTCAAAATTTGAAAATTAGTTGTTATTGTGGCAGTTGAAAACATGAAAAAAAAAATTTTGGTGAAATGAAAAAAAATATCGTTTCTTGGTTTTGCAACTTTTTTATAGTTGCGAATTCCCATTTTTGAAAAACACCGAAATCGGCCCACCCTAATGCACATCCTATGACACATTGGCTACAACTGGTGGAAAATACTAAGAAAAATAACGATTATGGCCGCTCATGGTTTTCTGCAGTTGTAGTTCTCGGTTGTTCTTAGTGCATCTTTGTCCTATTCATTTGAATCCCTAATACGACTCAAAATACCCTATTATATGACATGTACTACTGTTTGTTACTAACTTATGTGAAATTCAACTGTTATACCCATTCTATTTCAGGAATCGAATTTGTGAATGACATCGATAACCGTTTTGTAGCGATGAAGAGATCCGCGACATAGCGTCAGAACCGTTGTGTCCGCGAATGTGTCTAAATAACATTTTATCTGTTCAAAAGTCGTTAACTTCTTTCTTCTCCAATGTTCTCAAAACTTTCCTTGAAATTGAATTAGCATTTTCAGGATTCATTTTGATTTTATTTGATTCAAATCTTTCACATTTTATTAATTTTTTTTTAATTTTTATCTGATATATTGACAAAAATTTTAAAACTTCGTATTTTTTTCAAAAAACATTTTTAGATTTACTTGATAGGTGTGGCGGACTCAAAACCGAATGTATTCTATTTTTGTGGACAAGGATTGATATGAACTCACAGTTAACATATATATTGATAATAAGAATAAGGTTTACACTGTATTAACCCTGATATGAGCTACAATACTATAAATCGACTGTACCACTAGAACGGTTGTCATGATACTCACCTGTCTTTAGAGTTCTAACAGGCACACACTCTGAAGTTTATGTGACAAATGTGAATATGAGGGTCTCTATGTCTCTCACCACAGGCGGAGCAGCGTTCGTGGACATAATAAAGTGACTCAACATTGCCGCCCCCACAGTACTCAGATCCTCGTAAGTGAGATTGACATTGCCAACAATTCTTTCGGAATGGCACTTTGCAGATTTGACCAAGGCCTGCCATATATCACCCATGTGCGGCGACCCAGGAGGAATGGAATGCCACTCAATATTATTTTCTATCAAAAAATTGTTTACACAATTATTGGATGCAGCTGACGATATTGTGTCACGGATCTCACGTGACTCATTGTGAGCACCATGGAGATTGGTTGCGTTGTCCGAATATAAGAATCTTTTGAACGATTTCAAAAATTAATCTGTCGATAGATCACCAGACAATTTCAAGTGTCCAGCCTTAGTTGCTATACACATGAATACACAGAGGCAACATTTTATTATTTTTCCATTTCGCGTTTTGCCACTTTTTATATAAAATGGTCCGGCATAATCCAAACCACTATTATAAAAAATAATTAATAAAAATCCTTTTTAAAAACAAGCTTTTATTCAAATCATCGGGCCATAATTACAAAACTCATCCGCCATCTTGAATTTGTGAATTTTGATGAAAAATTCATATTCTTCGACCCCGAAAACCCGTCCGTACCAATTTTGAATTGAATCGGACCGTAAACACAGAGATACTCGGTCATCTTGTAGCCGCCATTCTGATTTTATGAATTTTGAAAGAAAATTCATGATCTTCGACCCTGAAAACCCCCACATACCAATTTTGAATCGAATCGGGCCATTAACCTAATTCTCGTCCGCCATCTTGAAGCCGTCATTTTGTTTTCTTCTATATAAAAAATTTGATCATGCATTGTCACCGGAATCATGAACACCTGCCAAATTTCAGCTCAATCGGATGTCGGCAAATGCTCCAAAAAGAGATCACAAATTTTGAACAGGAAAGGATGATAGAATGACATACAAACGAGGCATGTTTAATAAAAGCTTGTAATTGTAAAAAAAAGTACAGGTTCTAATCGATATCATGGCAAACCGCCCATCTTTTGATTTTTTCATATGTGGCTTGGTTCAGAAGCAAATCATGCATTGCTACAATATTTTTCCAACAGCACTATAAGATTTCAGAATCCAATACTTTAATCATAGCTGAAACAAAGTATTTTGTAGTTCTGAAAGAAAATGTCTTATGTGCTCATTTGATATAAGAGGATCAGATCATTAAACACGATATTAGGATGCTTTTGTTTATGAGAAACATTATATTTAGCTATTCTCACCTATACGTAGAAGGCCATCAGCATCGACAAAAGTGCTAAGGTATTATAATTCACCCGAATAAGGCAAACTGTTACTTTTACAAAGTCTTGATATTTCACTAAGAATTTTTTTGCATTGCTTCCAAAAGCTAAATTTATGTCTGATATATCTCAGTACCGTACTGCTATTTAGACTTATTCAATGTATTATTTTTGAATCTCAAGCAATATGCAGTTATTCATTTCAGTTTTTCAAGCGAAGAGAATTTGGTGATGATATCGTCATAATTAATTTCCGAAAGAAGGTTTATTACTTTAGGAATTCTGTACATCTTGAGTATTGAAGATTATTCCTTGCTCAGTCCAATTATCTAGTTTTTCGCTTAGTCATCTTGGTCCGAACCACCACACATCATATTTTATCAGGTTTTCCAGTGCAAGACCTCATGAAATAATGTTCGCGGGATTCTCTTCTGAACATACCATATGTCCCCACTGATTACCTGACGTCAACCGGTGAATTTCGGAAACTCTATCGCATACAAAAGTTTTCCATCTGTTTGGCGGTGCAGATATCCACGACAAAAGTATTCACACCATTAATAGACATTCGATATGTTAAGTCAATCAAAACTGACTTGGTTAGTTTCGCTAATAAAAGTGCACCTGGTGGGGCTATTTATTTTATAGGCGGGACTCGAGATTTTGCGCATATTACCCGAATCGAATTTTCGGTACGCATATAGCCATATGCTCCATAGGCTGCTTCAGAAGCGTCTGAAAAACATGTATTTGAACATCGATCGCAGTTTCTATCGCTATAAGTCTTGAAATAGACAATTTACTCGTTAAAGGTAATTTTTTTCTCAGCTCATTAAATTCAGTATAAATGCTCATTGCAATGCTTTCATGATTCGTGCTCATTCAACGAATATTATTGTTTTATTATCTGATTTAATAGAGTCTCAGACATTTTGTACAAGAGTATGTAGGGTAGGGTAGGGTGGGGCACATATGGACAATACAAATTTCCCGCCCCTGTAGCGCCATGAGAACAACTGCGCACTTTTATGGTAACATTAGTGCATGTAGTTACAGCGTCAAGGTGTTTATCCGAATAATATTGAATTTTACTGTGTCAATTAATCAACCAATTATTTTGTACCTCAAATGTAAGTATATTCACCTTTTGTTCATAAGATTAAACCAGTAGTTTTGTATCTTTTTGGAAGGATGTTTTAGGTTTCTATCAAAGATTAGTCTATTACAACTAACATAACCTAAGAATACGTACTTCTGTTGTCGACGTGTTTTTGATATTATCGGATTAATACATTTTTCATATGTGGGGCACATTTGGACAGATATGATGGGGTAGATTTGGACTAGTCCAAAAGTGCCCCATTTTTATCACAATGACCTGACTGGCAAAAATCAATTTATATTCGATGTAAATTATCATGAACTTCTATTCATTGAGGGTATTTATATCAGACAATATTTTTATCGGGATATAAACAATAAGTAAGACCTTATCGTTACACCTACTGTGTATCGTGCTTGACATTCAATATTTTTTCTAGCATGGTGCGGAATTATAAACGCAAAACAGACAGAGCCAACATTTCAACGGAAGATTTGCGTAAAGCAATAAATGAGGTTATCACGCATAAAACGCTTGTTTGGAATGACAACCGAATTGCTGGAATTGAATGGATGCGGTCCTTTATGGAACGCCACCCAGAATTGTCCTATAGAAAACCTGAAAACATTAGCATTGCACGTACATCTGGCTTCAACAAATCCAATGTCGAAATTTTTTTCAAAAATTATAGCGAAGTTATGATTAAATATAAATTTTCTCCAGATCGAATTGTGAATACTGATGAGAGTGGTGTCTTAACAGTAATGCAAGCTCCAAGAATTATAACGAAGAGCGGTATGAAGCAAGTCGGCCAATGTGTTTCTTCAGAAAGAGGAACACTCGTTACGTTTTGTGGAATCATTACCGCAACTGGTGTAGCCATTCCACCGCTATATATTTTTCCACGAGTGAGAATGAAAGATCAATATATGTACGGAAGTGTACCTGGTGCCATTAGAACAGCTACGAAATCGGATGTCTGCAGAAATATTTGTAGAACTTCTAGGACATATAAAAAAGAATATGAATAGTTCTACAGATAATCCAATGCTCCTACTTGTGGACAACCACGGAACGCATGTTTCATTGAATGCGATAAATTATTGCCGAGAAAACGGCATAGTGATGTTGAGCTTTCCACCACATTGCTCCCATAGGATGCAGCCGCTTGATATTTGCCCCTATGGTCCGTTCAAATCTAGATGCAAGACATCTTTTAATGATTATATTGTGGGTAATCCTGGTAAAGCAATTACAATAAACGATATTGCAAAATTAACGTCACAACCATATTTACTATCGTTCACTCCTCACAATATCACTAAGTCATTTGAAAAAACTGGAATCTGGCCAATAAACAGCCTTGTTTTTGATGATGACGAATTTGCTGGGGTTCTCAGCTATGGACCCGAAGGAATTAGTGAACCCTCTTCGAGTACACAATCAGATAATTATAAAACTTGTGAACCATCTACGAGTTAACAACCAGATGATAATACCTGTGAACCAATCGCAAGTACGAGTAAGTCAGACTTTGTTCTTGAAAACACTGTTATGACGGAACTCAACTGCCGTTCATCAATAAATGAGTCTTCGAAAAATAATACACTAGACAGTATTCGACCTTTTCCCGTTCTGCAACCAAAGACTGATAATAAACGAGGAAGAAAGAAAGGAAAATCGTGTATCTTTACTAGCACTCCAGAAATGAAAAGTACAAGGAGAGGAAAATATTAAACAAGCCAAGAAAAGAGAACAAAAACTGAAACGAGCAAAAACTGTAAAAAGGCAACTAGTGAGAAAAACTAATGCTCTTGGTGTTACGACAAAAAAAACTCCTAAGAAAAAACAAACCTATTCGAGTTCTTCGAACTCTGACGTTGATATGGAGGACACAGTGAGCTCCGATTTTAACATAGATCTCTGTAGTGAATACGGAGATGTTAATGAACTGTTGGACGATGAATGCATTGAAGTAGAGGACTCCGCCCTGGTGAAGTTTCCAACGAAGAAAAAAGTTGTTTATTATGTGGGCATCATAGAAGAAATCAGTGGTAATGAACTAACTGTAAATTTTTTGAGATTCAAAGAGAATTGTGGATTTTATTATCCGGTCACCAAAGACATCAGTCTGATTGTGAGAGTGGATATTGTGGCAGAACTACCACCACCTACACAAAATCAAGGCACCACAAGACAATCATCATACTTGAAATTCAATGTATCATTTTTCAATTATAACATCCAGTAGATTCATAAGTTGGAAAAATATATTTTAACCAGTAGGTAGTCATCTGAGTTTAATAATATGTACCCATGTCTATCAATACATATGGTTATGAATTAGTCCAATTCAACCCCACTCATGTCCAAATCAACCCCATGGTGGCGCATAATTGGACAAATGCACAATTCCTAAAATATCATTATTTCTCCCAGAAATAATAATTTATCATCGAATCCAACTGGTATTTTTGTTGCCAAGATTTGTAGTTATCTACTAGTGCAGCTAACAGTACAATATGTTATTTAACAGCTTAATAAATCAACATGGAAAAAAAGTGTACGGATGTGCCCCACCCTCGCCTACAAGCAATCGACTTATAAATTATAAAACTTTCATACAGTTGATTTGAAATGATACTTGTTCATTTCATCGTAGTTTCCTTATTTTTTAGATTGTTAAATTAATAAAATATTAAATATATACAATGTGGTTGAAGATAAAAGTTAATTTATTTTGTAACGGTTTAAACAGATTATTTTATATGAAGAAAGTGGTAGTTCATCATGAAGTTTTTTGTAATTGACTGATTCTTGCAATCTAAGTTCCTGTATACAGGTACTTGAGAAAATTGATACAACTTACTGTAAGTTGTAAAACAATTATTATTCAAGTTGTATTACATTTTTGGAACATGTATTTAGTACTATGGAAGTACGGAAGTGTATAGATTTGAATGTTATACCATACAGTGTGTTCGTTTGTTGTAAGAAAGTAATTTTCTTATTAATATAGTAATTACATTTTTGTATCCTTAACTAGATTGGCGAGGTACACAATTTGGACGATTCCAGCTCCTAAAAAATTTATAAAATCTATGTACCATGGGAACGATTTTTATCTGCCACTCGATAAAAATCTCCGGTGAGTTTTTATAAATTATTCGAACCCCGTATAGCCCTCCATAAACTTGGTAACAACATCTTAACCGAGTAAAATCAAGAACCAAGGGCCAGTTCATGGTATTCCGGTATTAAGTTGATAATTGCTTATCTCATCAACTGATTCGCGCCAGATAATGCGTTGCATGTCTTGTTGACATTCTGTTATTAAAATTCGCCTGTAGATTTTGGAAATTTCTCGTATGATAACGAAGCGATGCTTTCAAAATCTCATTATTATTCAAAATAGTTCGTCCTGTATACTGCCCTACCAATTGAAAAAGTCTCACCTGTAATGGATATTTCGAGTGAAATTTCTCTCTGCCACTCTAGATATTATTGTTTCGTATGATGTAGATTATGATGTAATGTTGAAAAGCTTTATAATATTTCAAATGAAATATTTTTTGATGAATTGACTCCTTTCTATATTTTAAAGCGGTGAAGTTCATTTTCCTTAATGTGTATGGGGTTATCCACCAAAAATGTTATTCAAAATTGCTTTATATAAATATATATTCTTTTATAATTAGGAGTTAGATTTACATTATTGAAAAAAATAGGAATATAAGAATTGGAATTCAACAAAAATGTTGGAGGGTGTAAATTGGGTAAATTGGTCAACCAAAAATGAAAGTAACATTTGATAACAATGTATTTTAAGAACTAAGAAAAAATAAAAATAATGTCGCATATGACTTAAAATTATAACACCTATAAAATGTGGAATAATTTAGTTATAGCACTCAGTCTTCAATACTACCTTTTAGATCTGGAACATCATGAACAGGTATGTCGCGCCAAAACTGCTTCCTATTTTCAGGCTTTCGTGGAACTAATTCGGTGAGAAATTCCTTGGCTCTATGCTCTTCACATCTATTTTTCTTGAGTGGCATTCTCTGGCTGCTTATTTAAAATCTGAAAAATCGTAAATTTTCTTTTTCTCTTCATTGCGACTTCCACCTGATGGTGAAAGCTATCCGCGGACATGAAGTTATGTTCAGGTTCAAAGAAATGAAGCTCCAGTGTATTTAGTGATAATGCATCACTATTGACAATGGATATAAGGAAAGAAAACAACGACCAGTTCTTATTTTGAGATGAACAGTTGTCAAGCCATAGAACAAAATGTTCAACATCGCCATAATTGAGAAAAAAAGCATAGAACGCACTGATAATGTTCTCCTTCGTGCCAGGGGTTTCACTGCTTGCTGTCCTTTTCCTGCCAAAGCCAAAGCCTTCGTTGAAAGTCACTATCCTTTTGGTAAAGCAAACTGACTTGAATATGTCTATCCTGGAAAGCATGATTACCTTCTGTAAATCCACAGGTACTTTCTGCTCCTTTTACGTCTCTTCTATAACTCTCCCGAGCCTCTGGGGCCCTATTTGTGTTCTTCCCACAGCGAACAATTGTAACAGTCGGAATTCAAAGCTTTCTTGTGCTCTGGATCATGTTGAGTACAATTTTCACATTTTGCGCACTCTTCATAACTCAACTTTTGGAAGGAATTTTTCATATTGGTTACAATCAACCGATAACGCTGATGAAAAACATTTGATCAGTGGGTTCTGAACTGAAAATTCGAATACATGTCTTTATTTAAAATGTCCTTGGATGAATATCTTTTGAGTGGCCCGTGCTCCCATCGACAATGCGATTACGAAGGATTATATTCTACGTGAAGTTTGATAAGTTGACGTTATTCTAATTGTGTTTTATGACGGAGTTTCCCTCTGATATCCTTTTTTGGCACTATATCATTACTCTCATAATTTGCACCCAACAGATTCTTAGGCAATGTATTATTGTTTTTGGTTAAACCCAGCGTGGTTTGAAAAAGGTTTTAGAGACAATATGCGATACATTTCTTTCACCATCCAGTATATATCCAATTGCATTTTTTTTAGCAGTAATTTTTCTCAATTATCGCCCATTCACCGGGTTTCATGTACGGCATTTCAAAACATATAACCGCCTCTCCATCCATGTCATATCCCAAAACTAGGAGTCAATTGATTCTCGACGAAGTTCGAAGTGAAATATTTTTATCCACTCTTTGGTACACTCACTTGTACGTAGAGGATGTTTCGCTTTTTGTTTGAGAGTGACTTTAGACATGTCTTTTGATTTTCGTTGCCTCATCTTCCCTAGTTTTGTCAAGTTGTATACATGAGAATGTTTTTCATTAGTTACTACGTCCTTGACTTGCATGGTGTCAGGCTTTGAGATTGTGGTCTGAATTTGTCCACTACTACTGGAACAACTACTGGAACAACTCGCGTATTTTCCTCCTCTGGAGTAGAAATGATTTTCTGGACATAAATAATGTTTTTAGTCTACTGAAATCGTAGTCTTCAATGATTACATTTTGAACTGGCACAAAATTATGATTATCACTAGAAGGGAGAATCGAAGGAACATCACAATTGAAGAACATATAAGCCAATAAACTAAAATAAAATGCCTGGACTATTGAATATTTATTCCAATTTTATATTATTACGTATATACACTCTGACTCTGCTTATTTATACGCAGAAATCATTATTTTTTTCTGTTCCCTCCCTTGATAAATTTCAGAACTTGTCTAACCGACACTAGGTGGTGCATTCAGAATTATCAAAACAATCATCGTTTGGCAACTCAACTGTATCTTTGGGAGGAGTTTTTGAGAGAGCAAGAAT
This sequence comes from Gonioctena quinquepunctata, assembly GCA_018342105.1. Lineage (NCBI taxonomy): Eukaryota > Metazoa > Arthropoda > Insecta > Coleoptera > Chrysomelidae > Gonioctena > Gonioctena quinquepunctata. Next base: position 37,529 of record JAFIRS010004183.1, on the reverse strand, counting down.
TTTCGCAGCTCTAGAAATACTTTGTTACGTTTACACTGCAGATCAGTATTAGTTACAAGTTGTATATAAATTACTAACAGTATAGACCCACATAATAATTTTTATTATTCTCGTAGTTTATCTCAAGATGATAATCTTTCATCTACATATTTCTGTATAAAGTAAATATAAATGGACCCGTATTTTGCATTATATCTCTGAAGTAATTCTCTTCATTATATGGTAGACTCATTTAAAAATGATGATGCCAAGATATCAATTCCTTTGTTAGATGCTTACAGGCCACCAGTATTAGTGAGGTGAGCATCAGTGGTTGCCTATCGATACTTTCTAAGAAACATCTGATCGATTTATAGCAATGAAAACTTGACTAGGAGTATTGTCATTAGATGTGTTCTGTCCTTTTCCTTCACAATAGATTGGAAGGAGTGATTTCAAAATGAAAGGGAAATCTTTTGAAGGTTGAGGACTAAATTTAAATAACCCACGGAATTTGGATTTCCGGTTCTCTGGTGAGAAAATTAAAGTGAAGGAGGTTTCCGGAAAAAGGTCCTTTTTTCGCTGTGAAAGTGATGGCCATGTATTTTTTTTCTGAGTAGTAGTTTTGAGAAAGTTGAGATTTGAATACAGTTTCCATTGTGTATGGTTTAACACATTATCGTGGTTTTCATAGTAATTATATGAATGCGATTACACTATTAATGGAGAATGACACAAGCTCAACTTTGATAATTGATGGATAATCCTACTTTTACAAAATATATGAATGGGCAGTTTCAAATGGAAATGAAGACCTTGATGGAAGTATTGATGCATATGGTGGTTTTTCAAAAAGCATATTTCTTGAATTGGATTGTATAAATTGAAGAGGCAAACACTTTTTCTCAGTGTTATATAAGCATTTGTACAAATTGTATATATTAATAATATTTTATTATGAAATGTGGTTTTATTTACTATTCATTTATTTTTGTTACTCTTATGGTAGAAAACTACCAGACTTTATCAAACATATTATTTTTAATATGGATATTACACGTGTTGTTACTGTTGTATATACCATATACCCAGAAATAAAATTTCTATTCTGACAAGAACCTCTCACTGGTCTTCTATCACTATTACTAGATTCAAGCTTAACTCGAAGGCTCTTACTCTTTGGGCTTCAAATAAGTGGGCAACAGCTATTCACAAATTCAGAATTTTGACTGAACAAGGACTAGAGACCTTGCCATGGTGATGCTCCTTGAAAATGCCCGGGAAAGAAATTTTGAAATCTAAATTTTGAAAAAAAATGGCTAGCTTCCATAACCCAATATGGATTGGTAAGTAGCCCATCACTCTAGAGAGCGCCTGGGATGTTTAAAACGCGAGGGGCTCTCACTAATTTTATAGCCAATGGAGAGTATAGAGAAATAAATGATCTGCAAAGACACGATATTTTAAGAATATTCTCAGTGGATTTCTCTATATATTTAAACACCCTTCTTTGAATGAAGGGTTTTTGGTCCTGGTAACGGTCAATTGGTACTGGTACCTACAGGCAAATTTATTCATGGTTCAGGACTATGAGGAGGTCACATATAGACGACTTAGAATGCTGATTGGTCCTACCAAAGGGATGGAATATTTTTTGTAACTCTTTTTGAGTTGAGTTGTTTGTACAAAGTGCGTTGTCGGTTTGAATTCCGTTGTCTATTTAAATTACGTTGTATGTGTGAGGATTTATTCACTAAAATTTCATTCAACTTCATCGTGTTGATTTTCCTCAAAGGTTTAAACAGAATTGATAATGCAACAGTGTGTAATATTTCGAAGTTGGGAAATACCCATTTTTTGTTGTCATATGTTCTCTACGGAAGTACAGAGACCTATATTACATAACTGTACTTATCTGTAAACCTTCTCGTCAATGTAACATTGTATATATGATTATAGTAACGATACTGCTGTTTTTATAAAGTTGATGTTCATATATCAACCTTATTTGAATTCTAGGAAAAGCCTGATACTGATACTATACTTCTTAACGTAACCTAATGATTGTACAGTAGAGAAAATATCGAAAACATTTTTTTTGACTTGAGTATCTATATGTGATTTTTATAATGTGTTATACCACATTATTGTGATAATTGGAAATACATTTGATATTTTAAGCAACCAGAGTTTGATTTCTAAATAAACCAATCCACAGATTATTTTCAAATTGTCTATAATTTATGTATACGTTTTAATCTTCAAGTTCTCAGTTGTAGTAGATTAGACAAAATAATAATATTTGACATTACACTATGAATCTATTCGGGCCAGTTCCCACACTAATCTTTCGTTCTGAGTAAATTAGCCGGGGGAAAATAAAGTAACGTCTTGCCGCTACATAAAAAATGTCCACATTAATGGCTACAAAATGGCACCCAATTCGTGGTAACAGATTTCAGTGTTTTTTTAAAGAAGTTACTTCCCTTTCTACTTATATTACAGGTGGTTTATTTGGAAATAAAGGTCATGATGGATTATATATTTAACTTATTTATCAACAGGAAAGAAACACACAAGTAACCCTTTGGTAGATACAAGTTGTACCGAGAATCGTGCCCCCCTTACAATTTTTTCTGCATTAACTTCTGCTTTACATGAAATAGTACTACTTATCACTTCAATATGTTGCTCGAACACCATAAGTACTTTTAGAATCGGTTGGTACAAAGATTTGATACATTTTCTGCAAGCATATAAAAAATATTTCACTACGCATCACAAGAAAAAGCCTGATATCCTCAAAAATTACAGATTGAACAATATTGGTATTGCACTATACATTTTGCTGTACAGTGTGAAACATTTTGACCTCAAAAATTAATTTTGGAAATTAAGTTGAAAAAATTTGAGGTTTAATTATGAAATTGAGAACGAACTCAATATTAGAAAAGTGTTTTTCACTAGACCACTTAAAGACAAGAGGAATATTTTGAGAAAACTTCTGATGAGAGAAAGTTCTGAACCATGAAGTCAAGTTGACCAAAATCACTCCACCACTACTTATGATAATGAATGTTATGAAATTAACCAGTCAGTTAAATCAGAGATACAATAGAAGAATTTGAAGGTACAGATCACGATTATTCTTATTTAAATCAAAGTCACGCATTAATCACGTTGTAGGAAGAGTACAGGATTTGAACAGTCCTAACGACAGGGAGGAAGAAGGTGCTAGTTTCAAAAATGAGACGTACGCTTCGTGTATACAGTGTGAGGCGGAACTAGCTGAAAAACTTCAAGTTACCGGTATTGATGAGTCCGCTCTTAATCAAACCACAAATACAATCCATCTTTCAACACAAACGAACACAAGATGTTCCTTAGATGAAGAACCAATCTCTAGTTGGGTAATTAAATATAATGGAGAGTCTATGAATTTATTTTCATTAAAAAAAAAACAGAAAAAGCAGAGTTTAGAAAAGTAACAGATGATGAACTATTTACTTCAGCTATTGAACTTTTCAATAACGACGCTTACTATTGGTATAGGAGTATTGAAAAACTGTTGTATAAAAATGTTAAGAGAGATTTTTTGCGTTCAGATATTGAAGACCAACTTTGGGAACAAATTAAACAGTAACCAAAGGAAAAATGAGTCAGTTACCACGAGTGTAATTTGGGGAAATATTTCCCGAATAAACTGTCAACTTGTCAAACTAACGTTATTAGTTTATAAATTCTTAGATTGTCATCAGAAACCATCCCCTAACTAGAAAAACAGAAGAGACGCAGAAATACGTTCGTTTTAATATTTTTCATTTATATATTATGAAAGTATACGTAAAAATATGATGAAACTATTCATTCAAGTTAAAACTAAATCAAAAGTTGAAGGAACTGTAGTGAAATACACAATTATTATACGTATTCTGGTTAGACAATGCAGCTATCGGTGCATTAACGGCTGAAGAGGACGTTTGAGAATGCTGTGCCCGTGGTACCTCATTGCCACACATTTTTTTGACTATTTGTTCATGGCAAGCTTCATCCATTTGAAGATATGGCGTCATTGATTTTGAATTTGAATGGCCCGTGATTTTTATAAGTTGCTGCTCGCCCACCCCCTTTTTTGCCAGATTGGAGTCGGCCATAGCTCGTAAAGAATGGTTAGTAAGCTTGATATTATCTGTATTCAAACCAGAAGCTTTGGCTTGTAGAACAGTCCATTTGCTCACTGTATTTCGTCCAGCAGGACTATCTTTATACAATTTTCATTTAGAGTGAGAAAGAGTCTTTTTATTCTTATTCTAACCCGCGTTTCTAGGAATTTTTTGTGCAGTCGAATTGGACACAAATCAGGATTGATTTTATTGTTTATTAGCCATTTCAATGAAGCGCATGGTTTTTTCCCTTCTTGCGTCGTCTTAGTAAATACAGGATCATAAATAATCCCTCCTGTTTTTTCACCTACGTTATTTTCTTCTACTTTAAAGTACGAAATTAGGTACTAGTGGCCTTCTCCACCAAGCCAAGCTAATTCAACACAAAAACAAAAAATACCTTCTTCTGCAAACCATCCGGGGTGTTTTCGTCACAACCACGAACCATATTTTGGAATTCATCGTACTTCAGATAAATTGCACTTTCCTTTCTCTTCTCTGGATCTGTTTGTAGTTGTTTTCTCTTGGCATTTTTCGCATCTCTGATTGCTTTGAACTCAATGTTAGTAAAGGGGTTAAAATTTATTGTATTCAGTTAAATATTTTTCCATCAGTAATTTAGCGGTTACGTTCCAAATCGGTTTAGCAGTGCATTCTTTGTACTCATCGCCATTCTGCTTACGCATATTGAATGCCCAGTCCGTTAATATTTTTGCCAGAACATTAATTTGTGTTTTTTCATCCAAAGTATAGTTATTCTCAGCACAGAAGCTCATAAACTGACGCCACACGTATTTTCTGTTCTGTTTTGTGTTATTTGGTTCGTTTTTCAACACATTGTCTTCAATAACTTGTAATGAAGCCCGACCGTAACGAAACATTTTTAATAAATAATATTTTGACATTACTTGTCAAACTGATGTTACTTATGAATTGTCGCTGTATTATCAAAGTGTACAATGGAATTGCCATGGATATGAACTGTGCAATTATCGGTCTACAGTGCAATTATCGCAGGGCTCTTTCGCTTTCTACAATGCAATTATCGCTGTAATTTTGCGATAATTGCACTCCATTTACATGGGATTTTTGACAGCAGGGAAATATTCATCTTCATGTAGGAAATTGGAAGAGGCTTCTTATTTAAAAAGTGAACAATGCTCTCCACTAGTTTCAACTTTAGGCCCAGGTACTAGCTCTGATTTCAATAGGAACTATTTTAATAAATTCAACAAAAATTATAAGTTCAGGTATAGAAATAATAAATACAGCCAAAATGCTAACAATTTCAATCAAAATACTAATAACAATAGTAGCTATAAAAATAAAACTGTAAGGAACAATAATAATGGCAACAATTCTAGAAATTTTGGTAATAATAGTACTAATAGTCCTGGAGCAAGTACATCTAATAGTACAGGTACTACAACAGGTAATGTACCTGAAGCTATAGATAAATTAGTTTGTTGGAACTGTAGGTTACCAAACTATGCATTCAATAATTGTAGAGCAACAAGGACGATATTTTGTTCCAAATATGGTGAACCTAATGTTAAAGTTTCCAATGGCACAAGATGTCAGAAAAACGTGGAGGAGGCGTAATTTTTGAGGGTTGTAAATACACATAAAGAAATGAGTATACTATAAAGTATAAAGTATAAAGATTTTCGAACAAAACATTACGGTTTTATTTAATGACGGAGCGACAACATCAGTGGTGGGTAATAAAGGTATTATCATTTTGAAAACTTTTGGGAGAAAGTTTGCACCGCTGATGGTACTCAGCATGATATAACAGGGGCCGAATTCTTGAATTTGCAGGAAAAAATGATCTAGAAAAAATTACGTAATTTTTTCTCAATACTGGATTTTGCTATTTTGACACCTATTTCAGGAGTTGATTCCTTTCAAAGTTGTAGGAATACTTTTCACTAGGAGAAATCGAATTCACTGGCAAGATTGCCTAGCTGAACACGTTTCACGATTCTGTGTTGTTGTTTGCTATTTGATATTGGATTGTTTTTATTTCTTATTTTTGATAAAATCGGGAAATACGCTGGGAAAATGGAGATTGCGAGAAAGATATTTGTTATCGATGATATGGCCAACGCGGAAGAGCAGCTTTTGCAAGAGCGACAGAATCCATTCGAATCGCTGGACGAGACATTATTCAAAAATATTTTTTTTGTGAATAAACAACTGGCAAGGTATTTAATAAGTCTGTTAAATCTTTTCTTGATTCCACCAAGTAGGAGATCAGCGGTTACCAAAGAAATGAAGGAAATTATATAAAATTCAATAAAAATTTGTAGGTATGTCTCTTAGACAATCCTTCAGGTTTCAATAACATTGATCATCTTAGCTACAACGGATACTATAAAAAACAACATATGTATAAGTAATAAAAATATAATATGACCTGTAAACAAATGTACACATTGTATTTTGAAATTCTGAAGCCATTAAACACAACTGATATTTCATCTAAACAAAAAATGACAAAAAGTATAGTAAATTGATGTTACACTCAACAAACACTAACAACCCTTTGAGAGACTATTGATGAAAATAACCCCAGTCCATGCTGACACATAACTGGTTACTCGACTACTGTTTATTGCAATATTTGGATGGAATTATTTGCAATTGACTGTTTTACGTCTATGTCTTTTTTCAGTAAATCTAATTCCATCATTACTAATTTTGCTTCATAATACTCTTATTTTATTTGTTGATCTCTTCCTGCTGCTTCGGATATTTTTCTCTATGCTTCCAAAGAGTTGCCATGAATTGGAGTTTTGTTTGACTCCCTTAGTGTTTTTTTCCTAGCGTAATTATGATCACATTCTATTGTTTCCTTTCGCTCCCCACATCCTCCACTTCTTGGATCAAAATAGTTTCACTTGGCGTGGGCTGCTCTGTTTCACTTCCAGTCATGGATATATTTTCAGATTCTACCTATGAATAATGAAATCATATAATTCCACTAGAAAATTTACTATATAGAACCTACATCACAATCGATTCTGAGATATCTGGGTGACCCTGCTCAGCTGTTTCACCAAGTATGTTCATCAATTTCCCTTCCGAACTTGACAATATTACATTGGGTAGGGGTGGGCCACCATCTCTGTGCCTACACTGTGTTGTCTCCTTTCTGAATTTTTCTTCTTGCTGTTTTTTTTTTCAAATCCTGTCATGTCTCAGTGGAAAAATATCAATGAATGCTGCACCCAGAACACTTTCTCGTGCAGAGAAAATGTAACGAAGTTACTATTTTGCCGCTATGTTTAACAACGACGGTAATAATTGGTCTAAAAATACCATTCGTGTTCGTGATAAATCCGTGGATTACACCCCACTCGATAAATAGGCTGAACACCCTCCGTAAATCACGCCAATGCCGCGACGCGGGTATATAAAGAATGCGCGAGTGTTGCTTGCGCAAGCCAGCGACTCGAGAAAACATTTTTCATCGAGCCAGCTGTGCTATGAACAAACGCCGCCGAGAACATTCAGTCATCCGATAGAAGCCAGAGACATCAGTCCGTTCGAGACAAAAGCGCCCGCTGCCATCTGACGTCATCCGGCCGACGTCACATCATTGGATTGCTACCCAGGAGAATTTCACAAGCTAGGTAATTATACTATGAAAATATAATTTGTATCTCAATCCACAAAACGACGCGCGCCTAAAACTCGGTCGAGAGTAATCCGCAAAAGTGGGGGAAACCGACTGTAGTTCCGTTTGAGAAGATTTCAAAGAATCATTAGCTTGCCGAGTCTAACAAGAGCAGTCAGGCGTCCGACAACTAGTATCCAAAGTGTGAGCCAACTACCGAAGAAGTCTAGTACCGTCCCGAGCCTTGCCGACCAACTTACCGCAGTCGGTACCCCATCTGGATGGATGAAGAAATAGAAGGCATGTATAATATACACTCCAAATGGAATGAGGGTATAGCCGCCAACCAAGAGGTTAGAAACCTGGAAAGCATCACCGACCCAACTAGCTAACCTGAGGGCATGAATCTACTTCGTCGAACCTGGTGTCGGCTAAATCGATTTAGAGTGGGCCATGGAAGATGTCGTGATGAAATGTTCAAATGGGGAATAGTGGACTCAGCGGGGTGCGATTGTGGTGCACCGAGACAGACAATGGACCACATTCTGAATGAGTGCCCAATCAGATCCTTCCCTGGTGGCATCCATGGAATTCTCTCCGCCTCCCCTGGGGCAGTGGATTGGATCAATGGCCTAGATATCGCCGTTTAAATGTTTGTTAGTAATTAGTTTGTTAGTAGATTTGTATTGTAAAATTTGTTTGTACTAGACTATGTATGATATAGAGTCATACTGTGATTATAATAATAATAATAAGGTTTATTCTGCACAATAAAAATAATCAACAATTCAATTGTAGAAGATATATAAATGGGTTTGCTAATTTGAACATATCTGAATCACAGAACAAACATGGAAACCCGCTGAAATCGAAGTTGTGCGCGGGTGTGACAAATTAACTTACAAATATAACGACAGAATTATACAATATTCCTAGTACATAATTGAGAAAGTAAAGAAATAAGAATAAAAATAAAATACTAATATTAGTCAAATATGGATAAATATTCATTAATGCGGCCAATACTTGATTATACTATACTATATTATAACTTATTATAAAAAAATTATAATTATTATTCTGTCATATCTCTTGTTCATATTTATACTTATACTATGGCTTTTTATTTATACTCATACTTGTTTGCTTCTCATACAAAATATATATCCTGAAAAAAGAAAAAAACTTGTCAGGACTACTGTTTCACTCCAAATCATGATCATTGTACAAAAAAACTATAACCAGTGAAAAAAATAAAAAATAAAATTATATTAGATAAATAAAAAAAAATATTCCTGGATTGTACGCTGGCATCCGCATCCTGATCCTACGGGTCTGTCTACGGCATCAAACTGATGGGTGCTGAACATCCGTATCGGGGACCGGATACCGTTGGCATCGGGGCGTCGTCCTTCTTTGACTGGTCTCCTCTGGGCGGCTGCCTGTGCGACAGGGACATTTCGGGGTTAACATGTCCACCTCGGGATCTGGGCCATGGGCCGGGCGCAGATCCGTAAGAACCGCTTGCCTGCCTGATTTTTCAGGTTATAGACCACCGGTGATAATACTTGGGTCACCGTGTATGGACCGGAGTACTTGGGGGCCAGTTTCGCGGCATAACCTTTTTCGGCTGATGACAGGTGAGGTTTTTTCTTCATCACCTGGTTGCCCACATGACATCGCCATTCTCGGCGCCGGATATTGTGGTGGCGGCTCTGAGTGGTGAAAGCTTTAGCAAGGTTGACCCGGACCATCTCAAACGTTTCCTTTAGGCGTTTGAGCCTTTCTGTTTGCTCAGTGATCTCGAGCTGTCTGATCTCCTCGTCATCTTCTTGTGTCGGTGTCACTGGTGGTCGGTACATTGCTTTAGGTACCTCTAACTCTCTACCAAAGTTGAGAAATGCGGGAGAGTATCCGGTGGAATTCTGGCGAGCGGTATTGATCGCAAATATCAGTTCGGCGAGATGTGAGTCCCATTTGCGGTAATCTTGGTCACAGAACTGGGCGATCATTGTCTTCAAGGTTTTATTGGCCCTCTCCACGGGATTGGCTTGCGGTGTGTATGGCGGTGTTATACTGTGGTTGATTCCAAGTTCCTTCAGCATATCCTCGAACATGTGTCCTGTGAACTGAGTTCTGTTGTCGCTGAGGACTACTTTCAAACATCCGAAGCGGGTAAGGATCCCCTCATAGAGAGCTTGGGTGACGGCCTTGGCAGTAGCCTTACGGATAGGCCGACACTGAACCCATTTCGTGAATCGGTCTTGGAACATGACAAGAAATGTGTTTCCACGGGTGGAGCGAGGTAACGGGCCAACTAGGTCTGTACTGACGTATTCCCAGGGCTGACGGTCAGTCTATGGTTGCATCTTGCCGGCTGCTTTCATCTGTGACGACTTGTATCTCTGGCAGGAATCGCAACTCCGGACATACTTGGCTACGTCGCGGAACATGCCAGGCCAGTAATAGCGAGCGGCGATCCTGGCTATTGTCTTGGCAATGCCCATATGGCCGGCGGTGGGTGCATCGTACACCTCATGCAGTATATTGACCCTTGTCGGCTTAGGGACACACATTCTCCATGGGTTGGACAGTTCTGGCCCTGTAAGGTCGTTGGAGTTCCAGAAATGGCGGTACTAGCGGTCTTCTGTGATACAATAGTCTGGAAACGTCTCAGGACTTCGTTGTACTTCCTCTTTCTTTTTGTCGTACGTTATCTGTACTGTTGGCTTCCGAGATGATTACTAAGCTCTGGAGGATGGTAGGATCGCTCTGGATATCGTCTTGTATAGATCTATTATACAAAATTGTCGTATTCGTTCTGATGTCACCACTCAGAAGTCCATTGTCTTGCAATATATTTCCATTGTCCAGAAGTTGTTCACTATTTTGATCGGTAACAACAATGTGTGATCCCAAGATAAGATTGTCTGTCAAAATCAGGCTGAGTATTGTTGGTTTGGACATGTTTTGTGTGATATTCATGTATATCGATTCTTGGTCTGTGATAGGAGCATCACAACCATCCTGGGGACTGTAGGGTTCAGAACTGCTATCGGGCGGACTTCCAGGAAGAGAGTGGCCATCATTGTTTCGTTTGTTTTCGACAATGACGTTCAAGAGTTTTCCAGAAGGCGAAGCCGAATGGCGAGATTCCTCAAAATAAGAATTATTTCCTTGAGATCCCTCACTGTTGATGAAATCCTCCAACTAAGAGAAGTCCAAAGCTCCATTGCCGATGCCCCCAACGAATTCAGTACCTCGTCCAAAAATAGCCTGAATCGCTAAGTCTGCTGCAAATGAATCCATTGCCTAAAACTGCCCCAATCAATAAAAAAATCATTGTTATTGGATTTCACTACATAACATGTTTCACATTTCCACTAGTTTCAAACTTTTCCCAAAGTTTCTTCTTTCCATATTTTTTTACGGTTCTCATTCGTATGTCGTATGTTCGTCGTCGTTCGTCGTATTCCTTTGCAACTCATATATTTCTAACTTTTGGCACTGCCATGAATCAATATTATTCCCACTTTGATCATTGTTGGGTTTAAGTTTACATACAACAGAAAAACTGGGATTAATCCTTCAAGTTTTCATAAAATTCTTGGATCTACAAAAATGTTACTTCTTCAAATTCATGTCAATGTGTTATTTTTTTTTGTCTGGTAATAGGTTTTTTTGTACAATGATCATGATTTGGAGAGGAACAGTAGTCCTAGCCAGTTTTCTTTCCTTTTTTCCGCTCTTCGGCAGAAGATTTGTATTTTTTTTTGTTTCGAGGTCCACATTTGAGTTTATTTTCTTGATATTCCGTATTTTATGTATCAGGTGGACCTACCCCTAATAAAGGGTTCGACTATTAGGGGGGTAGGCACCTGGCGGGCTATCCTGTTGTATTTCGAATGGAGCTGTTTTTTTTTAGAAATAAGGATGGTACTGAGAATTACTATTTCGATATTTTGGTGTTACCACTTACTTATGCCGAAATCTTATTTGTTTTTTTTTTATTTTTTGAGATGTTAGAACATAAGTTCACTATCCGTCTGTTTATCTGAGTTTTTTTTTCGAGAATGTTCACAGAAAAACGAGTTAGTTTGTAAAATATACCCAGGTCCCACTGACCGTACAAGCAAAAGTTAATATGGGAAAAAATAATTTTTTTCTCTTTTTTTTCCAGAAGTGGGGAGGGTGTGTAACAAGTTACAATTATTCCGCTATGTTTAACAACCAAAAGCTCCATGTAAGTATTTAAATTCATCTCGATGTTAATAATTGGTCTAAAAATACCATTCGTGTTCGTGATGAATTCGTGGATTACACCTAACCCGATAAATAGGCTACACACCCTCCGTAAATCACGCCAATACCGCAACGCGGGTATACAGAGTGGGCCATTGAAAACGAAACAGCGGCTCTGTAGGTCGGCAAAACCGAATTATATCAAAACGCTTGGACACGTCAACTACATTTTCGAGGAAGACATCGTTCGCGATGAAATTCACCCGAAATACATTCCATACTTCGGAGCTGTGACCACCACCGCTTAATTTTTAAACGGCAACGTATGGCAAGTGATACCTCATTTGAAAGGTTTTTCCTTTTTAATATCAAACAACACAAATAAATTGATTCTATCGATTCGTTTTCGAGATATAGGAACTTGAAGTTGGGAAATCACTTTTTATTCACTCAATCAATAAAAACAATATCCGATAAAGCAACTGTCGCAATACTTATTATTGTCAATGAACTAAATTTCCAAACTGTCTACCACCCATTTCTATACAATAGTACAAGTTCTGTTCAAAACGAGACCTCACATTTCGTAGCATTTCCGGCGTTATTCGACGGCATTCTTCAATAACTCTCCTTCGTAAATCATCCAGAGATTCTGGTTCAGTTGCAAATTTTTTGTTTTTCAAGTGACCCCACAGGAAAAAGTCGGGTGGGGTTAAATCTGGAGATCTGGCTGGCCCCTCTATAGAGCTTCTACCAATCCAACTTCCAGGAAACATTCTATCCATAAACGCCCTAACAGGCTGTGCATAATGTGGAGGTGCCCCATCCTAATGAAATATCAAGTGGTCTTCATGGTAACGATCGTCATTTCCAATGATGTCTACTAATTGTGGATACACAAATCCATTCAATAATTCCAAATAAGTTCCTCCTGTCAGGTTACCGTCGAGAAATACTAGTCCAATCAAACGGTCCCCAAAAATACCGGCCCAGACATTGAGTTTTTGGGGAGTTTGAGAATGGACTTCGTAGAAAATATGTGGATGCCAATCCACATGTTCTGACCAATAACGACAAGTATGACGATTCACAGTCGAATTCAAAAAGAATGTAGATTCATCAGAAAAGCAGATGTTGAAAAGGAAATTATCATCAGCATCTATTCTCGTAGTCATAATTTCACAAAATTCCTGTCGCCTATCAAAATCATCTTAATTCAATTGGTGTACCAAATGTATTTTGTAGGGGTGGTATTTATGATGTTTCAGGATTCGGCGGATACTGGTTCTACTGATAATAATAATAATGATAATAATGAATGTCTCCATTACCAATTAATAAAGGATAAGATTACATTTTATTTATATAGTTAGGGCGAGATTCAGTTTGTATGTAATAATAAATATAGTACAATATGAAATATATATTAGCATTTAACATACATCTGCTCTTCCATCTAACCCCAAAAAGAAGTCAAAGACAGCAAATTGAATAATAAATATATAAATTAAATTAATAGAGAAATAATATTAGTATAGCGATTAATTAGCAATTAATTAATTAGCCAAGGGAAGATATTTTAATCCGACAAACTTAATTATTGTTGAGAAAAATAATGGTCAAATAGGACTCGTTTGAGTTCATGTAGTGATGAGTAACTGAAATCGAGAGATAAGTTATTGATATGGTTAACAATGCAATAAGAAAACGATCGTTTGGAAAACTCAGTATGGTGGCGAGGTATAGTAAGAGTATTTCTGTGTCCTAAATTTAGAGAATGTACATCAGTTCTGTATTTTATTTTGTGATACAGATAAGGTGGAGAGTTTTCCTTCAGTAGCTTAATATTATAAAACATAACACTAGCCAATTTCCTTGTGCTCAATGTTGGGTCTGCATGAACAATACAAATACAATACTTTATTCGTCACTTGAATCTATCATACAAAGTATAAAAATATAAAATATACAAAAGATTATCGGACTAGTCAAAATTTACAATTGAAAAATTACAATTAGATAGATAGCTCTGTAGTATACCAGTTATAACACATAAGTAAAGTAAACGAGTACAGATATAAAATATAAGTATAAATAATATAATAGCTTAATGTCATTAGGATTCTAGAAATTCATCAGCAGAATGAAATGCATTGCTCAACAGATAATTTGTTGACTTCTCTTTGGAGCTTGTTTTATTTTCTATATCACCAAAGAGATTTTGGAATTTATTGTAAAATTTTATTTGTTGGTAATTATGTGAGTTTTGACTGACCGTGAGTCTGGAGTAAGACTGATGGAGCTGATTGCGCCCACGGGTTTCATAATTATGTAAATCACTTTGTTTCATTACAGTATTATTATTCCTTGAATTTATCAGCAAGTGATAAAAGCGATGGTAGGAGTCATGATTCCCAATTCAACAAATAGGCATTTACAGGAAGTTCTAGGGTGTGTTCCCTTCATGCATCGTAATATCCTTTTTTGAAGAATGAAGACTTTATTTACATGTGTTGAGACGCCCCAGAATATAGGTCCATAGGATATAATTGACTGTACCAGACCAAAATAAGCAAGCCTCAAAACATTCATTGATACCGTGTTTCTCAACTGCCTGATGAGAAAACATAAAGAACTCAATTTGCAAACAATGTTGTCGATGTGTTTTTCCCATGTCATTTTCTCATCAAGTGTAATTCCCAAAAATCTAATGGAATCAACTTCTTGTATTGAGCGTCCATTTGATCTCACCAAACTATTGTAATTCTGACAACTGTTTTTAGTCATGAATGACATGAAAACTGTTTTTGCATCATTTATCTTTAGGCCGTTATATATATAATATTGATAGAACTCGTCTGCACTTAAATTTGCTTCCAACACGGAATTGCTGGTTCTGCCATTGGTTCCAAAATTAGTATCATCTGCATACGCTACAATGAGACTTGGTTGGAGTTTTACAAAAATCCCTCAAGTCATTCACAAACAGAATAAAAAGTGAAGGGCCCAATATAGATCCCTGAGGTACTCCAACCTTCACATTAACTACTTCAGATTTGGAATGATCAATGACTACTACTTGCTTCCTATCACTTAAGTATGAATCAATCCATTTGTTAGCATTGCCACGAATTCCTATTCTATTTAACTTATCGATTAGTAGGGGATGATCAATAGTATCAAAAGCCCTACTGAGATCAAAAAATATAGTTATTGGGGATGACTTGCTATTCAATGAATCATATATGAAAGTTGTTAATTCGCTTATTGCAGTTGAGGTTGATTTATTCTTTCGGAAGCCGTGTTGATATGTGGAAAGAAGATCAAAAGTTCCCAAAAATTGTGTTGCTCTCACATAGTAGCATAACTTTGCAATTTGACTTTGTATACATATGTTCCGATAATTGATGATGTCTTTTCTAGATCCCTTGTTCTTGTATACTGTTATAGATTTAGATATTTTTTAACTGTTCCGATACTCTCCTTCGATGAAAGATATATTCACAAGGTATGATAGCGGTATGCTAACAATATTAGCTCCTGCGTGAAAAATCCGACCTCCGATTTTATCAAGACCTGCGGCAGGTTTGGAGGATATTCTTTGAATCAAAGTTATCATTTCTGTAGGCGTTGTAGGATATAGAAATAGTGTTTTTTGTTTGTAATCAGTGAGTTTTAGGCCTGCATAATCTGGTCTAGCACAATGAAATTTCTTGAAATGATCACTGAAAGCATTGGCAATATTTAATAGATCAGATGCGATATTACCATTTTCTAGAGAGATTTGATTTCGTATTTTCTTGTTTATATTATTCCCCCTCCTTTCCCCAATGATTTTCCAGGACTCTTTAGATATATTATTAGCCCGGATTATTCTCTTGTCATTGTAAGTTATTTTGGTTTGTTTTAGTTTTTCATTGTATATCTTTTTGAAACTTTTGTATCTTTCTTTTATGATTTCATTACTTGTTGACTTGTAATTTTTTTGCAGTTCACATAATGTGTTATGCATCTGCTTCAGTTCATGTGTGTACCAAACGTCTTTCTTGTCACTTTTTACTCTTTTCTTTTTGAAAGGAAAAGCATTGGCAAATTGGTATATGAAAGTATTATAGAAAGCATCAAATTTGTCATTAACCTCATTTGCCATGTATAGCTCCGTCCACTCTTCATTCTTCAAAAAATGTATGAAAGTTAGGATATTATTTTCGCAGAAATCTCTTTGGAGAGTTGTATTCGATTTACTAATTCTATCCAGTTTTGTTTCCAAATAACAAACTTGAAACGTATGATTGGATAGGGGTGTATCTTTTATATGTGCATGTTTTGCTGTTAAATTTGTATACATGATGTCTATAAGAGTACTTGAGGAATTTGTTATACGAGTAGGTTATATCACAAGATTACTCATATCAAATTCAAGAAAAATATTCGAAAATTTCCGGGTTATATTAGAATCTAGTAATAGATTTATATTTATGTCTCCACATATAACATAGTAGCAGTCTGTTTTATAAATTTCAGTAAGTAGTTCATATAATAATTCAAAAAAGACATCAATATCCCCTTGAGGAGAGCGGTAAATACTGATAACATATAATTCAGTATGCATGGTTGGTAATTCTAAAACAGCAACAGTTGCTTCAAAGACCTCTTCAATGCATTGTGAAACATTTAGAGGTTTTATTTCGATATTATTTCTTGCAAGTATACATACACCTCCACGTTTGAATTCTTTTCTACAAGGGCAACTTGTCCTTAAAGTGCAACTTCAACCGTACTTTAATTCATAGTACTCAGCTCAGTGTTTTATCTTCCTAGTTTTGCCAACAATTATTGTCCTCAGATTCTGGCTCTATTATTTTTCAATTTAAAATTATATTCCTGTTGTATTCCCGCGCTCATTCAAGAATAATTGTGGGAATCCCAGACAGACCAGGAATTATTTTTATGGTTATTTTATTTCTGAATGTAAATCAAGGAATGTTCTGTAAATAGAATATTGGTGGGTAATATTTGTTGTAGAAAATATACATCCATTGAATTTTTTATTAAAAGCTTTCAATAAATTTATTTCATATTGGTATTAAATCTGCTTTCACTCATCTTATTGACTTCAAATTTCTCATGTGTACATGGTTCTTTGATAGCGTGATTATACAGTTTAACATATTTATATAAGGAAAAATCGAAATGGCAGACATATTTTGTGATTTATGGCTCAAATATATCTAGGCTTTCAATTCTTATTGTAAAAATTCAAGGATTCAATATTAAGAACGAGTTTTATTATTCATGGTCCGATTCTATCGAAAATTGATATCTGTATGCTTTTGGGGCCAGAATAACTCCTATTGATGGAGGAGATATGTGAATAATGAAGATTTGGTGTTTATGAGGACGTAAGTTACAAATTTTCAGGAATTGAAGGTGACAGTATCAAGATGAAGTTGAGTCATCTATGTGTTCGAAAATAAGCTTCTATTCGATTGAGTTTACATAAAAAATACATTATTTTGCTCTACTTACCAGATTGAAATGATTAATTTTTTCGAAGATGTTTGACGTAAATTATTCTCTTCTTATATTAGTGAAAAACACATTCAAAAGCTTGTGGGACAGAAATATCATTTTTCGTATTCAATTGAAATTCGGCGAGTATTCATAATTCCGGTGACAATGCATTACGAATTAAAAAAATGGCGGCTCCAAGATGGCGGACAAGTTTTGTGATTATGGTCCGATTTGATTCAAAATTGGTATGTGGGGGTTTTCGGTGTCGGAGATTATGAACTTTCTGTCAAAATTCATAAATTCACGATGGCGGCTCCAAGATGGCGGATGAATTTTGTGATTATGGTCCGATTCAATTCAAAATTGGTATGAGAGGGTTTTCGGGGTCGGAGATTATGAAATTTTTGTCGAAACGAATTAATTCAAGGTGGAGGACGAGTTTTGTGATTTTGGTCCGATTCGATTCAAAATTGGTATATGGAGGTTTTCGAGGTCGGAAATTATGAAATTTTTGTCAAAATTCATGAATTAGAAATGGCGGACGAGTTTTGTGATTATGGTCCAATTTAATTAAAAATTGTTATGTGGGGGTTTTGGGGTCGGAGATTGGGAAATTTTCGTCAAAATTCATGAATTCAAAATGGCGGTCCCAAGATGGAGAACGAGTTTTCTGATTATGGTTATATTTCATTGAAAATTGGTATGTGGGGGTTTTTAGGTCCGAAGATTATTAATTTTTTGTCAAAATCTATTAATTCAAGATGGCGACTTCAGGATGACGAACGAGTTTTGTGATTATGCTCCTATTCTATTGAGAATTGGTATGTGAGAGTTTTTGAGGTCGATATTATGATACATCATAGTGGCTCCTGTATATTTTTCTTCAAGACCAAAAAATTAAAAATATTAAAATCAAATAAAAAGTTTGACGACAAGGTTTTATTGAAAGTATAAAAAGTAAAAAATAATTTCTTCAGATGTGTGATATAGCTTATTCTGTGAGTAACAGATTCAAAAGCTTTTGTATTCAAACTGAAAACTTTACGCGGCAAGCTGTTGATTCTGGTTACTCACAGAATAATTTACATCACACATTCAACGAGATTATTTTATACATTTTAGCGCATTTCAATAAAAGCTTCGTCTTTTAATTTTATTTACGTTTTTTATTGAAATTGGTCTACAAAAATATATTTTCAGAGGAAATTTTATTTATGGTGCCATAGCCTCTAACACTAACCATTTCATAAAAATCGATTTATCAATCTAAGGGCAGGAAGAGAAAATCTATGAATTCATAACATTTCCTTTCGAATTTGTTACTACTTCAGTATTCATGTATTATGAATTTGTCACAGATGTATCACGACAAAACCGGAATGATTCCAATGGGAATGAAGAAAAAGAAAATATTTCAAGTTCTGAAAAATTTGAGCCAATTTCAAACTGGGTGTGGGAAGTTGATCCGGAGGTCTTGAAAACTTGTCGCACCCCAGAAAAAAATCACACCAGTAAAGGCCATGATGAAATGATGCATGAATGCAAAAAAAAATTGTCCGCAGTTCTCAGGCATAGAACTTAAATCTGACAATGAAACAACATCTATTGAATACCATTCAAAACTGCAAGCAGACGGTTACTCCCGCCACATTGTCCCGCACCGCCACTGGTTTGGGGCCTGTCACTGAGGTCTGAGACAGCTGGGAATGTTATGTGGGTCATTTTGGGGCCCAACCATATATAGAAAAAAAATATGGCTGCTGTAGGTTAGGATTTTCAAGATGTTCGTCATGGGGGCTCCGCCTGGGGGCGTTTATCAGTAGACTACCACGGAGGAAAAATTTTGAAAGGTTGGAAATTTCAGGATGTCTGTGGGGGGTGGTAACGACTGGATTCTTAGGCGGTATCTGGGGCTGCCACGGAGGTTGCGGGCAACTGGAGACAATATAGGAAAAAAAGATGGAGGCTGTAGGTTAGGAATTTCAAGATGGCCGTTATTGGTTTGGGGGGTGAGAGCTTGATCTTAGGGTATTTATCGGTATCGGGAGACTCTTATGGAGGTCTGAGATATGTGTGGAAGCCGCATTGGGGGTCCAATAATTCGTAGAAAAAATATATCGGTTGTAGGTTAAGTTGAGAAAAAATGTCTGTTATGGGGGCCGAGGAGCCTGTAGGATATTCAGCAGCCTCTGGAGGTTGCCACGAAGGTCTGCTGGCGTACGTTATGAAGGGGGCCGTATTGGAGCTCACAATCATAGGGAAGAAAAAAGTATGACGGTTTTAGGTTAAGAATTTCATTATCCGTTATGGGGGCCGACCCGCCTAGAATGTTTAACGGTCTCGGTTGACTACTACGGAGCTCTGAGATATGTGAGGTTATCGTGTGAGAAAGCCGCATTGCGGTCAAATCATCCATAGAAAAATTACGGTTTGAGGTTGAGAATTGCATTATATATCCGTTATGGGAACCGACCCGCCTGAGGGTGTTTAACGGTCTCTGGAGCATGTCACTGATATTTGACGCATTCATGGGGGTCTGAAACTCAACCATATATGAATTGAAAAAAATAAAACCGCTCATCGTTAACAAAGAAAACATTTTCATCTGATTGCCACCAGTCTCTCCATACATACGTTAGTGACGTTTGATAGGTTTGAATATGCTTTTCGCGGCAAATGATTGCATCATAATTTGACCTTGACTGTTCAAAATATTCCCACGGTTCGAGCGTGCCGATTCTAAGAATTCCCCATCTTTATTGCTTCTCGGAATTAGCTAACGACTGAAAAATTCCAAGAATTGGATAATGGTGTCAGCGAATTTCTCAGAAATCCATATCTTTCCGCCAACACCTGAATAAACAATCAATTCCGAGAATTATGTCTCGCCACTGATTCCGAGAAATTAATTGCGTCGCAGTTTTATGTTTCTGTTCAATAATGGTATCATCATTCGAAATTTCCATAGTACAGTCAATCTCAGACATTTTACAAAACCGAATTTCTTAATTTTTTTCCCAATGACAAAGAGGTTGGATATTTCCCATTTTCGGTGGAATTCAGTTCTTGTATTACTCACTAGGTAGCGTCATTATCGTTTAACCTTACACCCTACCGATTTGTGTTTTTTGGGAAAAGCATCATTTTTCCATCTCGTATATGGAAGCGCTCGTGAAAAAATTATTTAAGTCTTTTGCCCTGTTCAATTGGTTCATTATTGTTCCGGTCGCCAAAGAGATAAGACGTTTCACTTCAGAGCAACTGTGTGTTCAAGAAATATCACAAAATGTATGTTTCCTATACATGTACAGGATGTTGGCGATCGTTATGTTATTTCATTGAAAATTCTCTCAGATGGGGATATAGGAAAACCAAAATGCAGCGCTGCGACATATGACAACGTATCAATTTATGGATGATGAATGAAGAATAATCAATATGGGAAAAATGGAAATTATTGTTTGGAATATAGAAGAAAGTAAAACATTGTAGAGTGTATTCTTTCAAATTAACCCAACCTAACCAAGTTTCTCAATTTGCTATTAAACAAAAGAATAAGTTCTGCAAACGTTGAAAACCAACTATGGTGCGCTAAACCCCTTCGAAAAAACAAAAAAATCAAAAATTCATAGTTGATAGAGATTTGTATTCAAATCTACATATAGTTTCGAGTGGGTTGTTCCCAACATGGACGTCACATATATACCTGATGACTCAGATAAAGGGTATATTCTTGAAGTCGATCTGGATTATCCTCGAAGCCTTCACGATTATCATAGATAAAAAGGAGCATATCAACATCGGTAAGGAGTCAAGTTCCTGTTTGGTATGATACAACATATATTGCCAGGTTGAGAAATTAGAAAATCATACTGAATTATGTTTAAATTTAAGAATTGATTTTTCATCGGTTGGCATTTTAATTTTACAATCGTTCAGTTTTAAACATAATTCAGTATGATTGTCTAATTTCTCAACCTGGCAATGTATGTTGTATCATACCAAACAGGAGCTTGAACTTCTTTCCGATGTTGACATGCTCCTCTTTATCGAGAAAGGTATTCGAGGTGGACTCAACCAAATTTGCTCGAAGAGTATTTCGGTTTTATTCAATTCTACAGCTGTTAAATGTTCATTGAATATTGTGTCGAAACCTGGACTCGAACCAGGGCCCTCTAGATTATGAGTCTAACGCTCTACCAACTGAGCTATTTCGGCTTACAATCATATGCATACAATAAAGTACATAACGATAACCATTCACATGGCTTGCGACAAATGTTGAGTGACTATTAGCCTGAAAAGTTATGGGTGGGGGAACATAATATAACTTTTTCGAGAAAAAAGTACCTGAAATATAGGGAATTCTTCCATAATCCTACAGGAAACTGTCATAAGAGCCTGTGTGTTAGAGAGTGATGGAGATAGTGATTATTCTCTAGATCTAGGGAAAATCATCAAAAATGGGTCAAAGATCAACCCGCCCCGACCCATCATGACTGAAGCTGAGCAATAACAAGAAGTGCCAGAACAACCCAAGATAATTTAAACTTAACAAAATAATAAAAAATGAATCTCCTTGTGGAACACCCATTTTCACAGACTCGAGTAAATATAAGCGTAATTTGGCTATTAGCTTGGACTGAGAAGTTGACGTCTGGCCAATGCCCTTGGATCCTACATTTTTCTTTTCGAGCCCAACGTTCGCCTGAAGATCTATTCTCCTCCAATACTCTAAAAATTCAATTTGTCCGGATCGACCTGTCTCGCAGATATCAACATCATTATTATAAAGATGGCATTTCTATGAAAGAATTTCGTAAGGTAGGTAAATGTTGGACTATCCTCGAACATTGAACGATTCTGATATTATTTACCACTGACCCCTCCAATATTATCCTCCAATACTCTAAAAATTCAATTTGTCCGGATCGACCTGTCTCGCAGATACCAACATCATTATCATGGAGATGGCATTTCTATGGAAGAATTTCGTGAGAGAGGCGACGATGGGCGATCCTCAAACATTGAACGATTCCGATATTATTTACGGCTAATCCTCGTACACCAACATGAAGACTGACGTCACAGCGATGACATCACTAGTTATATAGATTTCAGCTGAGGTTCGATGGGGTGGCAGTCTAGGTGGTTGCATGAGGTTGCAGAGGTTGCATGAGGTTGCACGAGGTTGCAGAGTTGCAGAGGTTGAGGTTGCACGAGGTTGCACGAGGTTGCACGAGGTTGCACGAGGTTGCAGAGGTTGCACGAGGTTGCACGAGGTTGCACGAGGTTGAACCGAGTTGGACTGAGCTAGAGATATTTTTCTATAAACATGATTGATGTGACAGTGAGTGCCAGTTGCAGTTTAGACGTTGAAGGGTCAACATGTCTATGCTAGTACCTGATCCCAACTGTTATGGCGTCCGTCTGAACGGATTGAAGTATTTCATTGGAGGAGAACCAATAATAACTGAAGGTAATACGTTGAAATTGGGTCGAGACTCTTTCGAACTGACTGACGGGTTAAAAGAACTTCTGACTAAAAAGCAACCAGTTAGTTTTACCGAACAAGATATTCTAAACTATAAAACGATTTTGATGCTAACCAATGCACACAAGAGAACTGATGGAAAAATGGATGGTAACAAGTCATGGAAATATAGAAATATAATATCCAAGATATTTCCACCGCAGAGGAAATTGAAATCGAAGAAGGGTAAAGGACTGAAAAGGACAACCAACCAAGAAAAGATATATAACGATCACCCTGTAGATTACGATCAGAACATGGAGATCGTTCAGCAAGAGCACACGCTTCCCATCGAGAACTTTGACGTTTACGATGTGGGGCATAGAGGCGGCGGTGGTGATGGCAGTCTATTCCCAAATTCCTTTCGAGCTGTTATCTGTGGTCCTAGCGGATCAGGAAAAACGAACCTTATGCTGTCGCTACTGTTGCATAAAAACGGCCCCAAATTCGCAAATGTCTACGTCTATTCGAGATCCTTGTACCAACCCAAGTATCAATTCCTAGAAGAAGCGCTAAACGGTATGGATGAAATTGACTATTTCCCGTACAGAGACAACGATGAAATCATCTCTATGGAAGATGCCCGATCTCACTCTATATTCATCTTTGATGATGTGGCCTGTGATGGACAACAGAAAATTCGCGAATATTTCTCAATGTGCAGACACAAACACATCGATGTGTAGACTTATTCGAAAGTACCCAAACAGCTGATACGTGACAATTGCAATATGATTGCGCTCTTCAAACAGGACCAAATCAACTTGCGACACGTTTTCGATGAGCACGTTTCCCCCGACATGACTTTCGAACAATTCAGAAAGCTGTGTTCGGAATGTTGGTCTCAAAGCCAATACGATGCCCTCGTCATAGTCAAGGACTTTGACTTGAACAATGGCAGGTACCGCAAAAACTTTGACATGTATATAAGAATATAGTTGTGTCAAGAGCGGCAGAAAAAAAAACATGGCAGAAATTCGTCGAGACCTATGGAAAAATTAGTTGTTTCCGAAAATGGCAGACATTCGTTGCACCTGGCTCCCGAAACTTGGAAATTGCTCCAGACAATATGATATGTATTTAGTGATTATTTTCCAATATATAGAACAAGAATTTTTAATGATTTATGTCTTCAATAAATGTATGTGTGTATAATGGCATTGCATTTTATTTCCTCTGCCTTCTTTCCTATTTTCAGGTATAATGAGAAAACTACAGTTCTGATCATACTGTAACACCACTGAGAGATTCCAAAGATATTTTTTAACTAGATTTTCAACTTATCCTGAAATTTAACGTCTGTTGAGCATTTTCTGTGGAATTTTCCCCTCCAATGAAGTAATAGCAGACTTTTTATTTTATTTTATTCACTCACTTACCTATTTCGTATTCAAAATGTCTGAAGGCACTATTCTTTTGGTTCGAAACCATTGAATTCACCCAAATTGATCTTTGCAATGGAAAATTCAATTTGTGAGACCCAACTCATACTTGATTGTTTGATCATGTTTTGAAATATATTTGAATACTCAAGCTATAGAAACATTTTCAATTTTAAATTATGTTCTTTCGGAGCATTGAATCTAATGAAATATTTTGACTGGATTTTGGAGAAATGTATGAAAATAACTGCTGCTGCTATGACATCATTCAAGAGCTTCATATGAATTTGTGTGACATCAACCATTTCTCAGAATCGTAAACAGATTCGTTTCCAACTTGTTCTTTGAATAATTATATGCAATTTGGATTCAATACTTCATCTGTGATAAAATAAGTTTCTATTTTTACTTGAAGTTAATGTAAAAGTAGGGTTATGTTTGGAAAAGTAAGGTTAGAATTCCTCCCCACCTCATTTAAATTTTGAGGTTATGGTTCCTCTGAAAGAGGGGTTATGTTTGAAAAAGTATGGTTAGAATCCCCACCTCATTTGAATTTTGAGGTTATGTTTTCTCTTAAAGTGAGGTTATGTCACTCACACACAAAAAGAACGCTGATGTTCGAGGGTGAGACTGAATGACGTCATCGTTTCTTCGACTTGTTCAGACAGGTTTAGACAAGTTTAAACTTGTCTGAACTTGTCTGGACTGGTCTCTCTATTCAGGAAAACATCGAATGAAGTGATGATACAGAGCTGCCATCATTTTATTCAATGTTTTTCTGTATAATAAATAAAAATCAAAGTCGATATACACTCATTTTATTGATAGATATTTTTTTGAGTATAAACAATTGATTATATATTTATATATTTGTATGGATATATAATAATGATTATGATTGAATTGAAATTAATAATAAAAGATAAAAATGATTATGATAAATTGATATAATAATAATAAATGATAATAATGATATAAGGATAAAAATAATATAATGAATATAATACAAAATTGGTGAATATTTCGATATATATAAGGAAAAAAGATTCATTTTTGGATATCACGCTAACACAATAAAAATGGAAATTTTGGAGAAAGATTATTAAATACAAGTTGCTTGGTAGATGGAGGAGGTGTGGGTTGGCTATTCATTCATGATGCTATAATGACCCCAAGCAAGTGTATCGTTCGATCCGGGGATGAGTGTTCTTTTATCGTCAAATGGATTTTGTTTTGTTCAACACTATAAACATTATGGGCATATGAACGGATGCATCGTTGACTAGTCGATTTTTCCCTCTGATCCCTAAGACAATCGACATAGTCTTCGAAGGAAATTTTATTTTCCACAACATTATATCGGACTCCTTTGGATTTTTTAACACATTTTCCACCCTGAATTTTATAGGTGTATAATTTTGAACTGAGTCCGACGAAATCTGTCATTATACATCCGTTCGCTTCATCTTTCATCATACCTGGAATTTTCTTGTTTACCTGCGGAATACCGTACGAGTTTTCGCATGGGTGGTCGCTCGTATCGAATTTTTCGAAGTTCTTCCCGATTAAATCTCTATACACATCATCGCATTTAATTTCATATATGAGAGAATCCGTATCCGTGTACATCAACTTACACTGATTGGTCTCGAATTTTTTCAACATGAATTTATAGTGGAAATCGTAGACGCAAATTTTGGAAATATCTAAAATAGCCATACCGATATGGAGAGGTTTATTGAATATCAGTTCAGACTTGCTCATTTCAATGGCCATCAAGTTGTCATCGAAAATGGTTCGATTGTGGAATTTCGGGTTACTTATTAGATTTTTCGCCCCATACCTACCCTCCCATTTATTGACCATTTTTACCACTCTGTGCTTCCTAATGTTTTCCATGGTCTTTCCGAAAATACTGTTTATAGCCAATTTATAGTTATTTTTTCCGAAAGTGGTTGTAGCTTGGGCGCGTAATTTTGTGTTTAATTCAATGTAGGGTTGCAGCCATGCCGATTGTTTAAACTGCAACACTCTGTGAACTTTTTTGAGGAGAAGGCCGTTTTCCAAAGCTTGTTTTAATATTCGATAATGTACGACATAGTTTTCTTTGTTGTACAGGGTGGTCAATAATTTTGGTAATTTTGAACCTGGAGGAGTTCGATGTTCCGCACAAAGTGGAAAATCTTTATGTTCGTCATGTATTCCTTCAGGGTATTCCAAATCGACTTCGAGGATATAGCCTGTATCAGAAGTATCCGACACCTCCAGAACGTTCAAATTATCGAAATTTTCGACCCATTTGAACCCTCCAGAAGGTAGATACTTCCTCATAGCCCATCCATAGAGGTTGTTTACATCCAAGTATAATAAATATTTGGAGGGTTGTTGAGGATCATACCTCTCCCCCATATATTTATTATTCGCTTGAGAGAATCGGTTACAACACTGACTTATACCGCCCCGAATCCCTTTTTCCACAAACAAAAGCATGTCGACATCTTTGATAATCTCCAGCTTACACTTTGTGTACTTTAACATGTATGACCACGAATAGCCAGGCATGGTATAGTACCAAGCGGGGTCGAGTCCATAAGTATCGTGACCTAATTGGCGGAAATTTTCAAAGACGTCACATAACAAAAGAATATCGGTTTTCATGTATAGGTCAGAGTAGTCGCCCAGTGTTGCCAAATCGAACGATTGCCACACCTTCTGGGCATGTTGGTATTCATGTTCGGAGATATCGCAATCGTTCAGCTGATTGTGGAATTTATCTATATCTGGCAACGCTGTAATCTCGAGTTTCTCCATGGAATCCACAAAGTCGTAGGGGAATACCCCTTTGCGCGTGATTAGTGAAAATTGTTCATCGTTTAAATTTTGAAATTCGCGCTTTGTATTACAGAGATCTTCCACTCTGAGCGTGCGCACCAACTCATCCAGGCTTGCGCCCATGAATCGAAAAGAATCAATGAAAAGGAATTTAATGTCTGTCTGTTCGTCGTATTGTGTGAAAGATATATATTTCTCTTTGTTCATTGGAAGAAGACTAACCCTGCCTCTTCTCGCGATATCTCGAATAATGAAATGACTATCATAGCTGCTAAGATTATGGAGAACAATAGGAACCACAAAGGATTTTTGGTAGTTGATGTTGCATGGAGCATTATGAGCCCAACCTCTAAATGCACCTGTGAAATGATTATGGCCAGCTACAATTTTTTGGTTTTTTTCAATAGGTTTCTCGCAAATATGACATATGGTATTCGTACGAATGGATTGACAGACATGGGGACGATTTTTAAAATTTTTTCCTCAACGAATTGGGCTATGGTTTTCAATTGTTCCGCGAACCATTCCATCGAATCCAAACCTCGATGGCTAGCGTAATATGACAAGTGTCATCATAATTACATTTGAAATATAAGCCTGCGCTATAGGGAATATGTTTTTGGTATTTCGCCGTTTTGGACTTGGTTTCATCATCAGTGAACGGTTCCAAAATCGATTCGAAATCGGCATATATCACAAATGGAACCATTTCTTTGTGTACAAAGTCCTTGAACTCGACATGGTCATATTTTGGGAAGGAAATTTTGTAGTGATTGGCTTTTTCACAATCAACAGTATGATTGTCTAATTTTTCCTGACTCCAAAAATAATTCAAACATCTATCGCAAATGTAATTTTTATGTTGGTGTTTACTAATTTGTGATCTTACCAATCGGGAAAGATCTTTAATCCAGCAATAGTGGAATTCAAGGTCTGTCTGTTCGTCGTCTTCGTCAATTTCCGGCGGTGCCTCGTAATCATTTAATTTTACAGAGTATTTATTTTGAATCATGAGTAGGTTAACATGTCGAGCCAATTTTTCTTTTGTAAGTCTCGTCGGTACAGTTGTGAAAAATGTATGTGCGTCGTCATCGTTTTTCGCTGATGATTTAACCAATTCCAAAATATAAACATTCACCGATATACCGTTAAGTTTTTCAAATTTTGATATTTGACTGAGAGTTATGGGAAATTCCAACCCCTCCATATTCAGAACGGTTGACCAATGAGGGTATTTTGATGTACGATTTGTATTTTTTTCTACAGGATACAAAGCTGACACAACCGCCCATCCGAAACATTGTTGTCGTTGGTATTTCGCACGTTAATACAAGCCTTTTTTGTAGCAATGGCTTGTGGAAGTTCGATGAAAGATGAACCCCCTTTGCCCAAACCTGATTGATTGATATTCACTTCCAGATTTACGATTTTTTGTAATGCCCACCCGCTTTCTTTCCCACAAAATTCCTCCAATTTATGCCCCAATTTATCTACAACAAATTCCTGGAACCACCCCTGTAAATCTGTTCCCCTATCAATCACTTCGTTTTTAGTATTGAGATATTTCAAATCGAGTTTTTCCTCATCCGAGCCCATTTTGACGAATTCCCCGCAAAAACAAGTATTCACCTTCAGTATGGGGAATGTTTTCAACATGTTATTGATTCTACGTTTGAAAAGGCTGAAGGCGTCTTTGAAAAATTGAATGGTATCTTTATGTGTCAAATTTATGATTACCCCGGTACGAACTCGATTTCAAATCTTCCCAAATTACTCTGCTTTTTAGATTTTTTCTGACAGCCAACCCCTGACCCTCCACTCCTAAATTTTTAATGAAATTACGACATGTTTTTAAATGCCCCAAATTTGTCACCAATTTTCGCAGTGACCCAATGGAACTGTTGGCTGAAATTTTGATGCCCTTATTACATAGCCGAATACTACGTTTCAAATGTTTTAGCCATGATTCGCGTTCCATTGGGCTGGATTTTTGTTTGAGAAGTTTTTGAGCCTCCCTGTATTTAATAATCATCTCATCGCTGAGAGCGGCAATTTGTTCAGAATTCATGGTTATTCAAAAAAAAACGAGAAGAATGAATGCTTTTTCACAAACAAAATACAGATATAGTTTTTTCTCTCTCTCTCACCTTTAATGAAATCGAATACAGCCGTTCCAGTTGGCACCGGTTGGTCTTAGTTTTTGATGATGATGATGGATGAATGGACTTCGTTCCAGTTGGCACCGGTTGGTCTTAGTTTTTGTTGATGCTGATGATGAATGGTCTTAGTTTTTGATGAATTCAAAGACAGGTATCTTTGTCGTGGATGGCTTTATGATAATTGAATATCCTCGACGATTAAACTCGTGGACAGTTGAACAGCTTAGTTCAAGGTCTCCCAAACTGTGTATTGCGGCAGCTCGATCCACTAATGAAATTGTTTGGATTGGCTAGACCACACTTTTTTATATCTGTAAAAAAAATCTTATAAGTATAACGAAAAAATATGAATTTTAAAGAACTCTTAATCATTCGAAAAAGAAATTTTTTTCTGAAACTCTGAATTGACGACATTTGAATACTCCATTTTTTTAGTCTGGAAACCCTCAATAATCTAACTAGGAAGAACGAAAGAGACACGTCTTACTCCTACAAAGTTTGGAATGCTAATGACGATACTCGTCAGTGATCATTAAGTTATAGAAAAATTACCCCCACCACTTCCTACCCTCGTCATTTTGATATTAATGAAAAAATTATCTCAACCAAAAATAATAATAAAATGATTGAATGTTAATAATAATAAAATACTCAAAAATTATAAAAAATAGCGTACAGTCGGTAAAGTAGAACACTTTAATTACTCACATATTTTTCCGTCTGGAAAACCTTCAATAATCTAACTAGGAGAGAACGAAAGAGACACGTCTTACTCCTACAAAAGTCAGAGTATAAATGACTTTGCACGTCCGCGATCATTAAGTTATCGAAAAATTACCTCTTCTTCCCACCACCACTCCCACTCTATTCTGAGCATGCGCACAACCCTCGCGGTGTATGACTAGCAAATCTTCCGTGCTCATCTTTTAATTTTCATCGATTACAGTAATGTATACCAGAAGCGTTTTTTTACCTTCGTTATTTTACAACTTTTATATGAGTTTTCCTGTGGTGTCGTTCAGGCTTGCGTGTCAATGATTCAAAAAAGAGTTGATGTCTATAACCTCGTCGTGTGAAAAACTGAAAAAATTCTCTCAACCGAAAATATTAATAATAAAATGATCGAATGTTGATAATAATAAAATACTCAAATGTTATAAAAAAGAATGATATAAATCGAATGATTGGTGATGGAACGCTAGGAATACTCACACTTTACTGCTTGAGGAGTTGGTTCTCTCTCTCTAAACACAGATGTTTCTCTCTCAACGGTTGAGACACAAATGACTATGATAGTCCACGATCATTAAGTTATAGAAAAATTACCCCCACCACTTCCTACCCTCAACCGAAAATAATAATGAATAATAATAAAATGATTGAATGTTGATAATAATAAAATACTCGAATGCTATGAGAAAGAATGATATAAATTGAATGATTGGTAATGGAACGCTTGAAATACTCACACTTTACGCTTGAGGAGACTCTGAGGAAAATATATTTTATAGTTGGTTCTCTCTCTAAACACAGATGTTTCTCTCTCAACGGTCAAGACACAAATGACTATGATAGTCCACGATCCTTAAGTTATAGAAAAATTACCTCTTATCCTACCACCACTCTATTCTGAGTCAATAAAATGGAACGTGATGTCTGTCTGTCGTCATGTTGTGTAAAAGAAATGAAAAATGTTATCAACCGAAAATGATGATGATAATTATATTAATCTAATACTATATATGGCATCTCACCTCGATTCTTTGATAAACTCGAAGACTGCTTGCTACCTTAGCCGTCGTGGATGGTATCACGATTATCGGATAGACACTAGTCTGGAACCAGCATAGACTTGTGCAGCGTCAATGTTGATAAAGCTACGTTTTCTATGTGGAAAGAGCTCACCACGGTGTTGATATCTGCAATATTTATCGATAATAAATCAACAATGCTTCAAAACTTGAAAAAATCATAGTTTTCCACCCCATATAGAGAACATTTGAAAACAAAACAAAAATCACTCTGTATACAAAAAAATTATAGTCCACACCCTTGATATACGAAAAGTTTGAAGAAAAAAAAATAGCATGTGCATTAAAAAGTTTGGCTATCGCACCCCCTGTATAAACGAGAAAGCTGAAAAATAATTTCAAAGTGCTCACCCTATATATGAGAAAGCTGAAAATATAAGTTCAAAGTGCTCACCCTATATATGAGAAATGTTTAGAAATAATTCGTTCAGTTCACGAGAAGTTTGAAGAAAAAATTTAGCATGTGAATTGAAAAGTTTGGATATATCACCCCCTGTATATACGAGAAAGCTGAAAATATCACCTTGATTTACGAAAAACCCGCGAATCCCACCCTAATTTTACATGTGAAGTTTGAAAAAAAAAACTGTCTTTGAGCACTTTATTAGGAAAAACTGTCTTTGAGCACTTTATTAGGAAAAACTTTGAAAAAACTCTGTCTAAGAAATATTTGAAAAAATAAAATCTGCTCAGTTTAGATACATTTTTGAAAAAGAAAAAACAAGTCAATGAAAAAATAACTCCTTTAAAAACGTGAAGAAAAAAATATCACTCATTTGGAAAAAAATACTCCGTAAACAAATAGTAAAAATTCCCCACCCTCGATATATGAAAAAATGTTTGAAACAAAAAAACTCAAAGTGCCCTTTTGGCATACAAAAAAAAATGTTTGAAAAAAGTATTTCTTTGAAACAAAATTTGGAAAATCAAATACAAAAAATAAAATGAAATAAACTACGTTTTTAGATGTTTGGTAGATGCCCACACAAACACAAACTCAGAGAGCGGGAGCACTAAACAGAACGATGCTTTGAGTTCAAAGGATAGCAAAAGAATGAACCTTACGTCTATGATCAGTCAAGTGTCAAGTAAACATATTCTCTACTGCGCAATTCGAAAACTGCCAACTCAACAAAATTCTTGGAACTGATGTAACATTGCGCAATATAATGCAATAGCTCTTGATGACGTCATATGCACTCACAAACAGGTGTGCCCAAACCAAACAAGTTTAAACCTGTATGGTTGGCTGGCTCGTTGGAATGGCATTATCGATAAGCATACGGAAATATTGGCTAGTTCTTCAATGAATAAAATACAATATATCTATCTCTTAGAACAGTGGAAATTATTAGTCGAATTTCAATGAATTCATATTTGTGTGTATGACAACATTGTATACTCTAACGATATAAAAAAATTATTTGGAAATTATTATTTCTTTTGGTTCACGCTGTAAAATCTCAATGCATATTGTGCGAGTGTAAATTATTCAATCAATTGTTTGTTTGTTTTTTCGCGATATGTGCAAATGGAACTCGAGCATTATCTGATATTTATATAATAAGGAGAGATCCCAACCTTGAACGAAAAAAGCATCGTTTCAAGTTCCGATATCGAAATTATTTGGTATAGACAGCTGATGGAAGGAAAGCGTATATAGGTAGTCATTCATATCATGTTTCTGCAGCTCATAACTGAATAAAAAATACATAATTAAGTCACTTTATTGTCTGTCTGTCTGCTCGTTTGCCTATATTAATAATAATAGTAGGAAGCAATAAATTTCAGAATAACTTCCCGATGAAGTATAAACTTGAAATTTTGAACATAGCTCAGAATGGAATGAAAATGCAATATTAATTGTCTTTCTCGTCCGTCCGTCTGTTAGTTTGCCTGAATTAATAATAAGTAATAGTAGTAGGAAGCAATAAATTTCAGAATAACTTTCCCGATGAAGTATAGACTTGAAACTTTGAACATAGCTCAGAATGGAATGAAAATGTAATATTAATTGGCTTTCTTGTCCTTCTGTCTGTTGGTTTGTCTGTATTTATGATAATAGTAGAGAGAGCAATACATTTCAAACTAACTTCTCTATGAAATAGAAATTTGAAAACTTTGAACATAGCTCAGAATGGAATGAAAATGTAATATTAAGTCACTTTAATGTCTGCTCTGTATGTCTGTCTGTCAGATTGTTCGTTACAAAAATCAATCTAAAATTATTCTTTAACAATCAATCAGTAAGAATTATGAATGGTTTTATGAGAAAATAATTCTATTTGAAGGATGTATTAATTATATATATATATATAATAAATTATTCAAATTATCTCGCACAACTGAAATAGAAAAAATAAACTCAATTAATATTATGAAAGAATTTATAGTTTACATTTTTCATACCCAACATCGAACAGGGGTGTTTACCCCTATCCATTCTGAGTCTATCTTCTGTAATTGAAAAAAAAATAACCAATTAAAATGACACATATTTACTATTTTTCTACCACTCACCAATTTTTATCACAATGAATATTTTGTCCATCCATTTGGGATGGACTACGAAACTCGAACCCACATTCGCCATATGAAATTCATAACTTTCAACTAGATGAGCTGAAAAATTATTAATTATAACTCAAAAACTCATCGACACTTTAGTAATATCATACCGTAGCAACACCACATTTTGAAATGAAATTTTAGCGGGAGAGCAGTCGCGCGGTCATCCGTTCCAATAAAAAAAATGCAGGTATGGAAAAAAATTATTTGTTTTGATTTGAATTTCTACATCTCCCCTTTTGATAACGAATGCGGCATACTCTAAACAATCAATGATGAGGAGGCTGAAAGGATAGTTAGGGATCATACTTGAATATTATTACCCTGTACGATGATTCATGAATCTTTTGCTATATCCAATATATCTGCAATGTGCGTGGTCAATGAATTTTTATTTCTCGGAATTTCTCATTCAGATCTGAATTCAGTGGTGCACAATACTTTTTTTATTCTATAAAATGTTAGGCTTTTAAAAAACTCAATGATAATATCCAGAGACCTCTGAAGGTTCTAGTAGGAGGTCGGCCCCCCCATAACGGATATATAATGAAATTCTTAATGTCTTCTTAACGTACGCCAGCAGACCTTCGTGGCAACCTCCAGAGGCTGCTGAATATCCTACAGGCTCCTCGGCCCCCATAACAGAAATTTTTTCTCAACTTAACCTACAACCGATAT
Organism: Gonioctena quinquepunctata; assembly: GCA_018342105.1. Classification (NCBI taxonomy): domain Eukaryota; kingdom Metazoa; phylum Arthropoda; class Insecta; order Coleoptera; family Chrysomelidae; genus Gonioctena; species Gonioctena quinquepunctata. The sequence continues at coordinate 3,046 of JAFIRS010004183.1, read as the reverse complement.
ATTTTTTCTACGATTTATTGGACCCCCAATGCGGCTTCCACACATATCTCAGACCTCCGTAAGAGTCTCCCGATACCGATAAATCCCTAAGATAGTCGACCCCCATAAAGACATCTTGAAATTCCTCACCTATAGTCGTCATGTTTTTTTTTCTATGGATGGTTGGGCCCCCCTTAACGTTCTCATACATCTCAGACCTCCGTGAGAGACTCTCGATACCGATAAATACCTCAAGAGACTCGGCCTCCATGACGGCCATCTTGAAATTCCTAACCTACAGCCTCCATCTTTTTTTCCTATATTGTCTCCAGTTGCCGCAGACCTCCGTGGCAGCCTCCAGATACCGCTGAAGAATCCAGTCGTTACCTCCCATAACGGACATCTTGAAATTCCTCCCCCTTATCTCCAACCTGTCCAGACCTCCGTGGTAGTCACTGTAAACGCCCCCAGGCGGAGCCCCCATGACGAACATCTTGAAAATCCTAACCTACAGCAGCCATATTTTTTTTCTATATATGGTTGGGCCCCAAAATGACCCACATAACATTCCCAGCTGTCTCAGACCTCAGTGACAGGCCCCAAACCAGTGGCGGTGCGGGACAATGTGGCGGGAGTAACCGGAGAGCCAGAACCGCCATAGCATATCTACTATTATCGCCAAAAAAAAACAAATGGCGGAAAAATGACTGTGATTTCAGACTCGTCATTAGGAAAGAGTTCACCTCAGGTAATGGTTGCTGAGTCAATATTGGTTCAGCCTGAGGAAAACATGATTGAACAGCCAATATCCGATAATCAATCGAAAGACTTCTTGGCAATTCCGCATAAAGCTACAATTATTTATTCGCCAGTATCCCATGAGCAGTTAGAAACTCCAATGGTAGTTCTTCCTGAAGGAGATGATTTAATTTAATAAAATCTCATGATCGTGAAATACCTTTGGTAATAGTTCCTCCCAAAGATGTGGTTGATCTACCAATCAATCAATCAATAAAAATGTATTTTGCCTTATATACACATTAAAATATACAATAATCCTACTATATACAATTTTCAATAAATATAGGTGTTTCTTGGTTCTTCCTCCATTGAGGGTTGGCCTTCCTCTAGCTGCCTATGGGAGCGAAGGGGGTGGTCCTGCCGTTGTTTTGGCATTTATTTGGGATATGTTAGGATTACAGGATTTGAGAGGAGACATTGGCGACGCCCATTTGGGCGTGGTAGACCAACAAGAATCGATCTGGTGAACAAAACCATTCGTTCAAAGATCTCACACAGAGGCGAAAGGCGAAAAGCCACGAGAAATCACAAATTTGGCTGAAACTCCGCATAAAACTATTTCATTCGAGTTTCGAATGAAATAGTCATGGAAGGGAACGAACCCAAAGGCGATCCTCCAGATGAGGAAAACCCCGTTACGGAGAAGATTGAAATTCCGCAGACTGGAAGCGAAGGACCGCCCCCACATGTGGGGAAGGACGCTGACGAAGAAAACAAGTCTAAGAGGGGCCAACCAAAGTTGGAGTTCCAACATCATGAAAATCAGACACACAAACCACCCCAGAATCAAGGGAAGGAAAAGAGAATATCCCGGATAGTCCGGGGTAAACCTATTGTGATTGTTATTCACAAGCAGAGGAGACACCGAAGAAAAAGGAGATACAGAAAAAACAAATCTCAGGTAATTTTCTGATAGGAAGACAATCTGAAGAAACAAGAAATAGCTCAGATATAGAAACATATATCAATTCAATCGTTACAAATCTTGTTTCGAATATTGAAACTGACGAAGTTTTATATCAGGTAGAGCAAAAAACCATGGAACACCCCCTCGGACTGTCTGAAGTCGATAAGACTGCAGGTGAGGGGGGCGCGGGCCATGGAAGCTCAGAAAACAGCACTTCAAGTCAAAGTGACGTCAATAGCGATCAATATAAAAAAGAATTGGCTCAAGACTCTACAGAGAGCAAAGATAATAGTGGTAAAAATGACACTAAATTTGTCAAACCAAGACGAATGAGAAGGAGAGCGAGGCTCGTCAGGGCCCCTGAAATAAACAAAAGCCAGATGATTAGTAGGAGTTCACAGATGAGCTCCGAAAACGAAGGCGAAAGCGTACAAGGGTTCAAAAAAAGAAAAAGATCGAGACCGGAAGAATAAGAGGCGAAAACAGTTCGAAGGCTACAAGTCCAAAAGCTAATAAATAACCCCCAAAACAAACAATGCGATTGTGGGGGAATAAGAAACAACCATAAATATTTGACAGATCTGAACGACAATACGATCAAAGTAAAGTGCAGAGGTTCCATAGCACTAACAGAACGAGAAACAGGACGCACGCTTATAAGCGAATCAGATATGCTTAACGTACAAGGAGCCATAGCACGGCAGGAAATAGGTAGTTTCCAAAGCTACAACGAGTTAAACGAAACCACCAGGATGAGGACGAGCCTGGAACAAGCAGAAATGGAAAAAACGATGACAGAGGAGAAACAAAAACAAAAGAAAGATGAGCCCTGCGATTGTGGAGGAACCTCGACGCATCATATGATCCTATATGAAGTAAACGACGGCCCTCTAATTGAACACTTGTGTATCGGATCGAAAGCCGAAACGCAAACACAAGTGGGGCGCGAGCTCTACACAAAAAAGGAGCATAATGTCTATGTGAAACAAAGGAAGGCATTTGCAAGCGAATATACAAACCCCAAGGAGATTAATATGGAAATGGAAACACCAGAATCTAAAAAGGACAGAGAAAAGGTTGAAAAAGCCAATGGAAAGCAACAAAGTGCCCAGAAAGAAATGTTAATTGACGAAAAAAGCAGAAGAATGTACGTGGGCATGGTCCAATACAACTTTGAACGCGAGAAGGAAAAAACGGAGAAACTAGAAAGAAGATGATACAACAAAGGAAAAACCCACCAAGGAAATCGGAAACAGAAGGGGAAAAACCGAAGAGGAGAAAAAGAACTTTAAAGAGTCCACATCTGTAAACTTCATGAAGGAGAAAATCCCAATTGAAGACCTACAGGAAGCAGGTCAA
>JAFIRS010004182.1:0-97222 GCA_018342105.1 Gonioctena quinquepunctata | reverse complement strand
TACTATGAACTGAAGTACTTCAGAGCGCAGCCGCTCATCTTCAACACTAGCGGTGGCGCCGTAAAACCATTGCACCATCTCACCTTCTGCGCCATCTATCCTCGACTTACCCTACACTTCTTCAAACACAGCACAGTTACTTGCTACTTCTCGAAACAAACTAACGGACATTAAATTTTGTCAATTATTGCCTGCTTCGAAAAGAAATATCAACACACAACTCGTACGGTATATTTGATACAGAAATAATAACTCCGCGATGTCATTTCAAACATATATTGGCGATCGCTCATCAGCGATGCACGTAGCAGAAACTGAATAATAATAATATAGTAATAAAGTAATTCATTGACCGGCATAGCAATTGAGAACAATAATAGTTATCACTATCTGCCAAAAGGTAACAGGATTGGATTGAACATCCATTAATACTAATTTTAGCAAATACTACATTTTAATCTATGCTATACAAAAAAATAATAGTTTAAAAAAACTAAAAAACACGCTTTTATAGAAAACCATACTAAAAAAATAGAAAATAAGAAAAAAAATTATTTTATTTAAAAAAAAGCGTGGAGTGCATGGTATCGCCTCGGCCAACAATTATCTGTGATCTGAGACATTTCTTACTTTACTGCCCTAGGTGTGCAATGTACTATATAATTATTGATACCATGCACCCCACGCTTTTTTTTAAATAAAATAATTTTTTTCTTATTTTCTATTTTTTAACTATGGTTTTCTATAAAAGCGTGTATTTTAGTTTTTTCAAACTATTATTCATTTCCTACTTTTCAGTGTGGTTACTTCATAAAAGCGTGTTTTTTTTTAAACTATTATTTTAATTAATTTTTTGCTGATTAAAAAATGGAATAATCTTATCAAATTAGGTAATCATAATCTCCGACCCCAAAAACCCCCACATACCAATTTTGAATAGAATCAGACCATAATCACAAAACTCGGCCGCCATTTTTAAGCCGCCATCTTGAATTTTTCAATTTTTATAAAAGAATCATAATATTCGACCCCAAAAACCCACACATACCAATTTTGAATAGAATCAGACCATAATCACAAAACTCGTCCCCCATTTTGAAGCCGCCATTTCGAATTTTCCAATTTCGACAAGAGAATCATAATCTCCGACCATTAAAATCCTCAGATACCAATTTTGAAGCGAATCGGACCATAATCACAAAACTCGTACGCCATATTGGAGCCGCCATTTTGTTTTTTTCACACAAAAATTTCTTAATGCATTGTCACCGGAATGATGTACACCTGCCAAATTTCACATCATTCGGACGTCTGGAAGTGGGTCAAAATCGTGCCCAAAGAAGTCGGTTACAAACAAACACATACAAGTGAAGCTAATATAAAGCGTGTAAAAAAATATATATTATGTATTATATATTGAATGAGTGTGATTTTTTGTGGAGGAACAACGTTTCTTGACATATTTTTTTGGGTATCCTTCCACAGTCTGAAAATTGAAATATAATCAGTAATAACTATACAAGTGTAGAAGGGCAAACTAATTAGTTCACCCGGATAAGTTACTGCGTTCACCAAATAATATTTCTTGAGCAAAAATCATTCAATCAGTCAGTAACATGCCGTATTCTGAGGTTTCCTATCAAAAAAATTGTGAAAATTCAAAACATAGATCTCTATATAGTTCATGATTGACATTTCGGGGACTATATCAGAGTCTTTGTAGGTTTTTCAAATGATGGATGTCAATTGGAATAGTTTCATGAGGAATTTTCCTCACTTTCTAGAGAAATTGAATGAATTACAAATTCAAGATGGAGATTTCCTAGTAAGTCTTGATGTCTAAAGTTTGTTTACTAATGTCGCTATTGATAAAACTCTGGAAATCGTGAAAACAAGATTAGACAATGACACATCACTGAAGACAAGAACGAAACTGGATGTCAGTGCCATCATAGCATTACTCAAACTATGTAAACAAAAACAAGGACGAATTTCATCAACAAGAGTTTGGTATGGCGATCGGTTCTCCTCTCTCCTCATGGAATACTTCAAAGAATCCTTCCTTGAAACTTTCCACAATGGTCCAAAAGTATGGTGGAGATACGTGGATGATGTTGTCGCTATCTGGAATCGAAGTGAAGGAGAATTAAACAATTTATTGGATCATGTACACGAACAAATACCAACGATCAAATTTACGTTAGAATCAGAACAAAATAACCAACTCTCCTTTTTAGATATCATGATCCAAAAATCGTCATCCCGGATGGAAATATATGTACACAGAAAGAAGATACATACCAATCGATATCTACACTACAACTCAAACCATCACGCCAGTGTGAAAAAAAGGCATAGTTAAATGTCTCTATAATCGAGCTCAAACAGTTTGCAATTCCAACCTGAATCTACAGGAAGAAATAAACCTCACAAATAAAATCTTTTCTCAGGGAAAATGCATATCCACATCAGTTTGTGGATGAAACAATCACTGACATTGAAATCAGCAATCCACCAAACAACCAATTAACACAACCAACAGGAGTACTCACACCACCTGCACATTTCACAACCAACATAATACTTTATGTCTGAGAAGATCGAACGGATTGGACATAGGTATGAAGTGAGAACAACAAAAAGATCAATACCAATACAAACAAAACCAAAAAACGTTTATAACATACCTTGCTCGTGTCCCAAGTGGCATTTTGAGTGGACGGAACGTAGCGGCCACGATTCTGGAAAACTTTGAAGTGTTTGACCACAACCACTGCCACGTAATATTATTAGTGGTGAAATCTGATTTATGACGGTGTTTATATTATTTATGAAATTGTTATACCATACATTTACGTTACTTGATGTTTTCCCAGTACTGCCCCAACATTTTTTTTTAATTTCCATCATTTTTGTTTGATCTAGATTTTTTGTTTTATACGTTGTCTGGTGATATTCTGTTTTGCACACGATTGCAGTACCGAAAATATCGTGATCTGGTGTCATTGGGTACGAACGATAAATTTCTTTTAAATCAAAAATATTTGTATAAATGTGGTCAACGAGAGATTTTGTTGTTTTTTTACCATTATCATACCATTTCTACCCGACTACGACAAAGCCAAAAGGAGGGTTATGATTTTAGCATGCTATGTCTGTAGGATGTTAATCTGTTCCCACATATCTTCTACTAGTACTACTACTCATCATGATTTGAAAAATGGGGTATCGTTAGAAGTGTCTTCATTGTCCGCTAGTTATAGGCTAGGTGACGTCACTAAGTTCAATATGGCGCCATATAGAGTCCAGTTTAAAAAGAAAAGAATTGCCGTGTTGAGTATCAAATGAAAGGAATTAATTAGCACATTTAGAAAATATATACATATATTACTAGCTGTTGCTCGCTGTTTGCATTAACTCGATAATTGCGTATAATATATTTATGAAACACATCTCAGATGTTATTTGAGGCTATTCGCTGTGTGCATTAGGCTGGAGGAGATAGATGAAACGATTACAGAGTCCATGGTGGCAGAAGTAGGTAATGATCCTGGTAATCACAAGCACAAGATGAGAACTTTCAGTTTCTGAGGTCTCTCCGTTTATTCACCATACTTCAGATGAATAAACATTATAATTATCGTAGTGGCAACGGTCACGGTTGGTAGTATAACAAAATACATATAATAACAATGAGCCCTCGCTCGCTATCGCTGTGTAGTCGATTGCAAAAATAGTACCAAAAATAGTACTTGTAAATTTCATACATTTACAACGGCATCACATAAACTGCAGCAAGGAGATGAGTGTTCTGTTATTCCACGATATTTCAATCTATAATTCTGGGACGTGAGGTTTTCAATCGATAAATATTTGCATTTGATCGTCTAGAAGTGGACAGTGGAAGTATTAACCAAGTTCCGTGGGACGGTGTTGAGCCGGTGATAAAAAGCAAATATCTGTCATTCCGAGTTGTCTATCGTCACGGCATTCTATCAGGACAAAGCACCTGGCAGAGGATTATTTGTGTTTCAATTTTCAGGAACTGGTTTCGGTTACAAAAGCAATTGGCCTTACTTGTGAACTAATGTTGAATGTAATGCAGTTCAAGTACTCAGAGTAAACATTGTCACTTGTTGACAATTATACGTGTTAGAGAGTATTGAACGAGTTTGTATTATTTAGGGATCGTTCAACGTTCTTACATCTTTGCAAGGGTAAAGGGCATCCCATATTCAGGTAAAATTGTGAACCTCAGTCCTTTTCTGATAATTATATTATTTGAGAATTTCATTAAATAGTTTTGCGTTGAATCTGATGTTATTTAAGGGTTTTCCGTCAGGTTGAAGTCAGCCAGGGTTATATGGGTACTTTTTTTAATTTGTTGAACTACTTGGCTCCCTCACTTTTTTATGTTCTCAAGACCTTATGAACCTGCGACCTTAATAAACTAACCTGCAATCACATTACTTGCCGTACCTAATAGTACACAGAAGTAGCATTACTTTATGTTATTCAAAATATCTATAACTTTACATGGATAACATCCAAATGCGGTGAACTATCGTATCAATACAAATATTTTTCATCATTTACTTACTTTTTTCTTCGACAGAAAAAAACTTCGATTCATCTGGAACTAGTAGTGAGCACAAAATTGTTACATCGTTGTAGATTATTTAGAAATTGTTTTAAAATTGAAATTGTTACATAGTGGGTATTGGAAATAAACCAGGAAAACTTCAGCGATCGAGTCACTAGAGGGCATTACCAGTCTTGCACACAGCGAATGAACCTGATGGATTTTCGGTTTCTTTATATTCTTGGGTTTATTTATATAACTTATGTCCTTGGATAGACAACGTCGAAAAAAATCAAAATGTCGGATTTTGAGCGAAACACTCTTTCTTTTCCAAACCTACCACACAAGGTATGAAAAGTGATTACAAAAATGTATTAAACTTATTGGAATTAGAAATTGGAATGAGAAATTGTTATTAAGTAAAGCACATGGATGACTTAATAGTAAACAAATAGAGCCGAAAATACGGACAAAACAATTTCGAAACATATAACAGTAAATTTCACCTTGCTTTATGTTCTCGATGCTTTGAATTGCACCAGAACGAAATCGATATGAATATTGAATGAATATATATAAATATATAATGAATAAATCAAAATAAATCCAAAAACTAAAATAAATTGTACAGCGGCACTGCACACACTTTCTTGCGAAAATAAGGCCCCAAAATAATTTAATTAAAAAAAATAAGTTCAATAACTAAAACCCGACTGAAAAGTACGACACAAGAGAATATTATTTTCTGAAATTCTTATATACCAACTATTCAATCATTTATCATCCAACAAGTAGACAACTTATTTATTTCAATTCGACACATAGATAAAGTGATGTTCAGAGGATAGCCGTGATCGCATGCCACTTTGCTTCAGGACACGAGGTTCTACATAACCTATATTCATATATTATTATGATGATGTGGGTTATTTATTTCATTTTGATTTTTATAGATTGATAATTATTATTTTATTAACCGCTAGTCATCAGAATAATTTTGCAATCTGTTATGATAGTAAGCTTGATTGATTTGATGTATTATCAATTTTACTCGATTGAAAAAAAAATACTTGATAACAATAGAAAATCCGGCTATGTTGTTCATACTCTTTGTTACCTTATTCATGACATGATCATCCCACAGCCCAGCAGAGTTCAGTTGCGCCATCTAGTTGCTTTGTTTGAAGTCAAGTTATTATTTCATGAAAATATAGTTCGTGATATGATCAAATCATGAATAACGAAACAGAAAATTGTTAAATTTGTTCTTCCTTTTATTGAAATGGATTTCCAAAGGTTTCAAAATCCTACTCCTGCGAAATTGTAAAACCACCACCATAGCAGGTATTCATGTGATGTATAAGTATCATTTAATCAAATGTTTATTCTTTTAATAGTAAACATATATTTGATATAACAATAACTATATGTATATATATATATATATATATTTCAAATTATTGCATTCACTCAAATAATACTCTAAAGTGTATTGTTAAGTAAGCAAACCTCAGGGCAAAGTGGCATGCGACCACGGCTACCCTCTGAACATCACTATATTTATGTGTTAAATTGAAATATATAAGTTGTCCACTTTTTAGACGATAAATAATTGAATAGTTGGTAGATAAGAACATCAGACAAGAATATTTCCTTGTTTCGTACTTTTCCGAGCGCGATTCTTTCCGTAGTCGGGTTTTAGTTTCTGAACTTATTTTTTTTAGATAAAAATGTGTTTGAAGAATAATGGGCGTCAATTTGAAAACCTCGGCAGCGATGACTGAAAGAATGTGTGAGATATCAATTGTAGTTCTTTCTTATTTTTATAATTTTTATCTTAATATCAAATAGTTTCAAGTTCAATGTGTAATTCAAAGTAAAATGTCACCTTTTACCTGCAAAGGCAAGAGCAAAATCAGGAAAAATTAAGTTTTGTAATTATCATTGTTTGGACTTTGTTGATGGAATCTGTGGACATAAATTTCGAAAAATTACACGGTAAGATTAATATCTGAACTAGTTAAATTCATTCAAGAAAATACAGGTCCGTATTCGAAATAATAAAGTTGAGAGTATCCCTCGAAAAACGAAACATCGTAAGACAATCGAAGCACAGCAGATCAAAAAAAATTTGAAACAGAGAAAGAAAGTTTCTTGGACACTTTTCGATATCTTAAAAATGGAGGCGCCAGCGCAAAGAGAAGAAAACGGAACATTTCGGTTTTCCCCGTATACTTTGAAAACATTTCGTGATTTGGAAACTAAAATAGGCAGCTTTTGTCTAATTCAACCAACTTCGTATCACTTACCGTTTTCGAGATGCCAATAGGGTAAGATTTGAAAAAATACGGCCTGTATACACATATATACATATATATATATATATATATATATATATATATATAAATATATAATATAATTTTTTTCATTGAATTGCCAAAATCTAAGTTTATACCTAACATTGAATAACTTAAGCATCTACCGAATAATATGGTAGAACCTATCGAAGGCCATCAAGACCAATTTCACCTTTTCCTAACTGAGACTCGAGATCTAGAGGACACAGGTTCGAATCCTGCTCAAATATGTTTTTTATCTGTAATTCAACAATTTGTCTGAAATGCCACAATTTTCCTTCATTCATATTTTTCCAGACGCAATTTTCATTCGTAATTATATATTTGACACAAAATCTTATTCAGTGGTCAGAGATCAGCACCTGACTCTTGTCTGAATCCATCAATTACATGGTTACGTTAGGAGAAGGTGAAATTGGTCTTCATGTCCATCAATGATTTCTTGATATACATTCCACAACTTCGTAATGAACCCCAACAACTAACATTGAATTCTAGGAAAACCCGGTATTTCGAATCGCAGACGGAGGATTGTGTTTTCGATAGCTCAGTTGGTATAGAGTATGACTAGAGATCTAGAGGACGCCGGTTCGAATCCTGCTCGAAGATTCTTTCACGATTTTAATTCCGTTTTTTTGTTTGAAAAGTGACTTGATCGAAAATGTTCTTAGCTAGGTAGGATTCAAGAAAATACGTTCAGCCATTTGAAGATTATCAGCCATTTTCTTATTGATGAAGTGATCAATTGGAAATTTGGTATTCTGTTACCACAATGATAATGCAAGAACATGTTAACATTGACCTGATGCCGCAGCATCATCTGGAATCTGCAGGATACCCAACTCCTCACCAACTTACAGCAGAGGTTTCGAGTTTGAGCTCATTGGAATGGTCTCAATGAATAGGTTAGAGATATATGGTTATCAGGGACTGATGATGGAGCGGGAAAGAAAAATGAGGATAAATTGGTGGGGGATCCAAGCTACTTTCACTCGTTCAATCGTTTTGAAATTTTGTGGCGAATTAGTGTTGAATGTGTGAAGTGAATGGAATAATGAATGAATAAATATGTTTGAGTGAATAAATTTGAAATGGTACGGTGCTGAATACAAAGTCACGGTGGGGTACGGTACGGACTACGAACGTGGGAGGTGATTAAATGGGATTAAGTGATTACGATTTGGTATGATACAGTATGGTAGGGATGGTGTAGTACGGTAACGACTACGAAAACAAAACAATGGTAAATAGAATACGATGATAGTGTTTGATGCATTTTGATCACTAATACTTACGAGATTCAAGTGAGAATCGCAAAGAATTCTGAATGTATAAATATTTTTCAATAATGAAGTACGATAGTAAGTACCAAATTCAATGATACCTATGAGGACGACGCCTACCAGAGCTCTGGAAGTTCTGCTAGGACTGCCACCTCTGCACCTAGTCATCAAACATGAAGCCATGCGCACTGCCTAGAGACTACTGTGGAATCTCTAGGCAGTACGCATAGCTTCATGTTCAATGACTAGATGCAGAGGTGGCAGTCCTAGCAGATTGGCACGGAGGCAGACCATGGACACTCCAATATTTGGAACAAGGCAATGAGGGCTGTCCCATCCTACAAATGGAAAGAGATAGCATCCCGCCGGTTCTGAATTTTAAACAGGGACCAAAAATTATCATTCCCACGGGGAATGAATGAAAAGACGGTGCGCCCGGCAGATCCCCTGTCTACGGATCAACCTGGTATACAGATGGATCAAGACTTGGGGGAATGTCCGGCGCAGGAGTATACAAGGAAGGTACAAAGAGAGGAATCTCAGTTCCTCTAGGCAAATACGCCCCAGTGTTCCGGGTCGAAGTATATGCTGAACCCATCAGCGTTCAGGAAAGCTTCGACAACAGAAGTCGACGACCTATTTTCGTCTACTCGGACAGCAAGGCAGCAATCATGGCGATATTATCAAACAAGGTCACATCCAAATTGGTGTCCGAGTGTAGAAACGCCATAGAAAATGTGCAAAAAACCAGGAAAGTCAGCCTCATATGGGTACCAGAACACACAGATGTTCCTGGGAACGGAGAGGCAGACAGAGTTGTCCAGATTGGATCGGGAAAAACTCCATTCGGACCATTCTTGGAAATACCCAATAGCATGACCATCTCAAATATGGAGGGACTGCTGCAGAAGCAATCCATCAAAACATGGCAGGAAACGCCATGCGGAAATCGAAGCTCTAAATGAAAGGGCTTTCGGAGAAACTGTCAAGAGAGATCCTGTCATTCAGGACTGTGACTGGGCTCCTAACAGGACCCAATCACCTGAACAGGCACATGGAACTCATTGGGATCACAGATGATCCCTTATGCAGATGGTGCCTGGAAGATGACGAGACATTGGCGCACATCCTCACTGAGTGCCCCGCTCTGGTGCACCAGAGGCAGATCAACCTGAGTAGCATAATTCTGAAGCCATAAGATTCCAAAGAGATTCAGCTGGGAAGCTGCTGAGCTTCGTCAGAGAAATCGACATGCCCAGCTAATTTTCAGATCACGTGGACGCACAATGGGCCCAAGTAAAGAGGCCTACGTGCACGGGTACTCCGGAACCAGCCCGTCATGTGCACAGAAGAAAAAGTGCCAAATTCAAATATTGAGGTACTGCTTCCCAGTCTTTGCAATTCTGCTGAAGCTGATCTATCATGAGGAAAATTCGGCCAGAAACTTAATCTAGGAAATTGAAACTAATGGGTTGTTTGTTATCAATCACACCAAGTCCCTACTGAACTGAATTCAATCACGTTCATTCACAGAATACCAAAGAAAAAATATGTCGGAATAATAATTTCAGGTGCACGTGCGATATTGCATTGACAAAATCTTGAAACTGTAATGATATTTACGAAAATTCAACTATTCAGCACTATTATAGTGTAGCATTGATTTTTGAATATAACTAGATTATTGAAAAGTATTCAATAATGAAGTCCTTCTAATCAAAGTGACCATAAAAAATTCAAAATCATATAATCTAAAATTTTTTCGGGAATTGAATAGTATTGAAAAATCAATTTATTTCAATAAAAGTATTGAAAATTGAATAATTCAAGAGTGGTTAAGGAATACTGATATGTATTGCATATTGGAATAACATTCAATATTGATAATTTCGCATATAATATCACCATAATAGACCCGATTGTCAGAATATACAGGTTTTGGAGAGGCAAGATCTCGTGTCGCAATTTCGTGTATCGTCCTGGAAAGTATTTGGTGAATAAAGGGATATATTCGATCGTAGCGCGTCTACTAGTAATATGTAAAGTTTGAAAAGCATGAAATGAAACTCAATTCGAAAATTGAAAAAAACCGACACAAAAAACCTCTAAACAGTTTAATATGAGAGGTAATTCTCTGATACAAGCGTCGTCGCGTCGGAGAACCGCTAAGCGAATTGAATAAAAACAGAATACAACTAAAAATTATAAAGTATGAAAATCCAATACAAGTAAGCTACCTAGGCACCCCGGCGCGATGAGATTTTTTGGGAGGTGGAGGAAATCCATTACGGACAACACTTTAGTATGAGACTCCCTGACACAGGTTTACCCACTAAAACCTCCACCCTGTAGGATCGTCAGGCTGTGGACTCCGATTCTGGCCCATTGTATTTCCTGGTACAATTTTCCGATTAAGTTCCGCTTCGTGTTTCTTTCTAGAAACTGCATGTACTGCCGTCGCTACCTTGCGGTGCTGGAGTTTTATCTGGGCGATCCCTGTTGTTTGCTCAGCATCCTGAAGAGTCCTGTTTCGATCTCAGAGATCGTTCGGAATCATAACCTCTTCAGTGCTGAAAGAAACCAAGAAGGCCAAGAATTGTCCTCATTTCCTTTCGGTGTTTCGTCTCGTGGTCATCTGTACCCCGAGTGAGTGAGGGAAAAAGGGTTGGTCCGACCCTGTGGTGCCCCCTGCACAGGGCTAAGGCTGAATACTCCGAAATTCCGCCATGTTTCTCGGAGGCTTCGTTGCGGCACTGTTTGTTTCAATACCCCGGTGTCAGACATCCGTTGCCAGGGCCCTCACAGCTTGGATTTAGGTCTGTTTACCAGAGCCTCGTTAGTCAAGTTGCGGTCGCTCATGTGCCAAAGCGAATGTCCGCAAGCTGCCCCATTCACCGCGTGGCCGCGGCCTGTTCACCCCAAACCACTTGAAGGTGAGGTTGGGCTTCAAGGAGCACGATGACGCTGGGATCAAAATATGTCCACTTATATTGAACTAAAGAGCCAATACATACATCTAAATCATCCTAGGTTTTTAAATTATATACCTAAATTTAATTCAATTTAAATTTCATATCGTTTTGTTATGTATACATACTGACCTGTCAAAACACTAAGGTGTATGTTGACCAATAAAAATTAATCTATTCTATTCTACTTATAGGTTATTTTGTTTCGGTGATTTTTTAATTTTAATTTATTTAAGTTTTTGTGATACAAATTATGTATTATTGGGATTGCTAGCAAATGGTTATGCAATAAACATACATTCCAGAAGATGATGAAAATATTGTATTATTTTGTGTCATCTTCACGTTTTCTGGAATTTGAATTGTCTCTGTTGGATGATAGCATTTGCGTATTGTCGGGAATGTCTAGTTATTGTCACATGTTTTTTTCAAAAGGCTATATAATATTGGAAATCACTTCCATTGTATTCTCGTGATACATGGCAGTGATTATTTCATTTTCCAACGTGCCTATATTGTATTTTATCGTAGATAACAAATCATTATTGGAGTGTTAAGTAGGTAGGTTATTAAATGAGGTTCTCATTATATTGTAACACCCGTCATTTTTGAACCTCAAATTTGAAATATCTGATTCAAATTTAAAGAGGTGAAATCACTTTGCTGATAGGCTGCTCAGATTGATACGGTTAGGCCGTGAGTAAGGTTCAATTAATGACTTTTCCTAGTTTGTCAAATTGGGCCACTAAAAAAATTGCACATCAAATAACTTGACTAGTTCAAGAATTGGGCGCCAGGCTTGCTAAGGACAGAAGCCAAAGATAAACAAAAATTTAATAAATAAATGTCACCTAGCTTGTATGGGAAGGCAAATAAATATGCAGGAAATCAACTTAACAATTTATTCCAGACAAAGAATTATAAGAGTGACTGGTAAGATAGTATGAATTTATAAAAAAACTTTAACAATATTGCTTGAAGAGGAGAAAAATTCAATGAAAAAATTTGAAAATTACATGTACATTGAGAATTTTGACCCAGATAAAATTCGAACATTTACAAATATCTACGATTCCTCTAGACGCTGGTGATACGTATATACCTGCGGAGGAGGTCTTCACTGGAGGGAGAAGAAGAAGGCTGATTTATACGACGATGGTCTCAGCGGTACGACGACGAATCTGGTCGTGGGTGGTTATCTATTGGTTTTAAGACCCCCTTGTTGGCGTGAATTGGTTTGATCTTCACGGACCAGGCTGGATTTGACGTACTGTATGACCTCTCAGGGTACCAGTCCTTCTGACTCAGTAGGTGGCTTCACTCCGTGGTATATATCATGCGAAGAAGATGATAGAAATAAAAATTTGTACAAAATGGGGGAGAACGAAGGATATCCTTTGAACCTCAAGCTTTTATGATTCAAATTTTCATCTAGAGTCAAAAGATAGATGCAAATTATAGCATACAATAAGAATGCCACCCATATATAAGACTGAGAGATTATAGTGAGAGAACAAAGATAATAGCAATCAAATCTGCTATTCTGGATTTAAATTTCCAAGTTAATTTTAATAATTTAAAAAAATATTATCAATGACCAAAATTTGAAACCGAACAGAACAAACCTCACGCAAAACGTTCTTTTAAAATTCACTTAAATTTTGAAATAAAGTAAGCTTCGATAAGTTGATTATATGTACCAGAAGAGTCGAATAAATTGAATGAGTAAATGTATTCAAAAAGAAATATAAAAATTTCCTTGAGACTTTACCAGAAAAAAAATTAAATAAGGTATTTTGAAGCAAAATACTCTAAAGTTGCCAGAGAAAAAAAATATAAGATTTTAAAGAAAAAATACTTAAGGTTGCCAGAGAAAAAATAAGTATTTTAAAGCAAGTACCAAAGGAAAATATAGCGTTAGGAACCAAATACTAATCAGGCACAGAGCAAAATATACTATTCGGTTAAGAAAAGAAGAGGAAGACCACACGTCTTTCAGTGGGCACAACTCTCTTAGATTAAGAATAAAGTTGAATTATTCTTCCTGCCGAAGAATTTTCAGAGATAGTTCGAAATAGGGCGGCAAATTCCCTTTTCATATCGATTAGGCCAGGTAATTCTCGAAAATTGAATGAATTTCCCTGCTCTTGGCGACAACGTAGTAACTGAAATGAATTGATTCTACAACGATCAAAAACCAAATAACCCTCACTGTGAATTGAATGAAGTAAAACGATAAACGGAACTTGTTAAATGTGATCAAAATTCATGCTTGAGGAATATATTAGCAATCGAGTGTTCTGAGACAAGTTAAGCCAGAGGTACAATCCTCTCTAGTAGCAATTTTTTCTCAAGAGAAAACAAAATTAATCTCAAACATCAGTTATGACAATAAAAAAAATTGCTTACCAGAGAGCTGTCCTATAAGGTAACTGCACAACTGTCCCAGAAAAGTCGAATACACCCTTTGCAATCGGAATCCTTGGAATAATCCCCTGGTACTGTGAATGTGAAGTAAGCGCTAGTCCACTCGAAATCACCAATTATCTAATACCTAAAAATAATAAAAGCGTCGAACCGATTTCTTGAAACCAATATATATTTTTTCCAATGGAACACCCTGTACATCATCACATATTCAGATCACACGTTGAATATTCATATAATTTCATGTCTAGTTTTCGAAATTGAATTACGGCGTTGTGTTAATTCCCATTTTATATTGTTATGCCCTGAAGATGATTTGCAAAAGTCGAGACGTCGGCAAAACATCCAAAGTAGTTTCACTTATTCAACCTGATCCTAACATAATTTACAATTTGTTAAAATAAAACACAAGCATCTAGATTGTATATTATTTTGAATCCAATCAACTTGTAGCGCATCTGCCACCACCCGTTACCATCAAAACCAATACATTAAATTCTTCTCGAAGTGTGAACTTCGTGTTTTTTTTGGAATAGTAATACTTTCTCCTATAGTCGTTCCGAAGTAATATAAGAAAAACAAAATTGATTGGCCTATCATTCCTCGCCTGCTGTAAATTATGCCCGTACATTTGTCGCATGGAATTGTATATTTATGCAACGGTTCTGGTCGCTGCTTTCAAATGGGGCCTGAAAACGTTCACGGTAATATTGTGTGACCATTCACTTGCTAGCTAAAGCATAATTTATTCGATTAATATTGTGACATTCTGAGAGCATTTGCACATTTACTTGATGGTTTCTAGACATTCAGTACGGATGGTGTATTACAACGATTTGAGGCAGGTACAACTTCACTCAAGGTTGTTAATAAATTGCCTTGAGGAGTGCAGTTTCTGAAACACCCAAAGTTCAACAAAAATGGCCCCTAATACCGTTAATTTTTCGTTGTCTGTCGATTTGGTATGCCCACTACATACACAATAATAATAATCTTCATTTGAAAAACTACCAAGTACAAACTAGACCTGTAAAAGGTAGTAGAAACAAACGGGCATCAAAACACATCACATAAAACTGTAAAGAAAAAATAAGTTTATATAGACACATAATATAAGTAAAAATAATGACAAAAATAAACAATTTTCTAGATGTGCCTCTATGTAATCACTTATTGAATAGGCCTCCAGGAAAACTAAACGTTTCAAAATTTCAAAAAAAAAAATTGGCGATAAAAGAACTTCAATTCTTTCTGGTAACTTGTGAAATTTGATGGAATTATATGAAGAATTTTTTCTGTCACTGCCAATTTATGTACAAGATGATTATAATGTATGTTTCTGGTATTATAATTGATTTAGGATCTATAATCTGAGAGGAATTGCTAACTATTACTGAAAACAAAATAATTAATAGAAAAACCTTTTTGAAAACAAGCTTTTGTTCAAAGGCGTGAAAAGTGAAAAAAAAACTGCTTGGGATGTACCATGAAGGTTATTCCGTGAGTTATAGCGTAAAGTTTTCAGTTAGAATACAAAAACGACAAACTTTTGAGTATATAACTCACGGAATAACGTACGTCGTACATCTGAAGCAATTATTTTTTACTTTTTAGTGCATTCGAATGAAAGTTTGCCTTTAAAAAGATTTTTTTATTAATTATTTTGTACTTTTTAGTAGGTACACATTGATTTATGCATTTTTGTTAATGCAACGTCATTATGAGGCTTTTTTCCTGTTAGTTCTGAGCTATCTAGTTCTTCAGTGAAGGAACCATCTGAAGATAAACTCGTCCGCCATCCTGGAGCTGCCATCTTCAATTTATGAATTCGTACCAAAAATCAATAATCTTCGACTAAATTCATAATATTGTCAAAAACCACGACATACCAATTTTGAATTGAAACGTTCCATTATCACAAAACTTGTCCACCATCCTGAATTCATTTTGACAAAAAAATCATATTCATAATTACAGAACTCGTCCACTATTTTGGAGCCACCATCTTGAATTTGTCAATTTTTGAAGAAAATTCATAATCTCCGACCCCGAAAACCCCCACATACAAATTTTGAATAGAATCGGACCACAATCACAGAGATTGTCTGCCATCTTGGAGGTGCCATTTTGTTTTTTCCTCTAACAAAGATTCCATAATACACTGTCACGGAAACTATGGACACCTGCCACATTTCACGTAAATCGCAAAACTAGAAATGGGTCAAATTCAACTTGCAAGATTTTATTACAGACACACCAAGACAGGTGAAACTAAATGAAAGCTTGTAATGAAATAACTAATAAAAAAACTTTTTAAAGACAAGCTTCCATTCGAGCCGTGTACTAGAACGTATAAAATGAGTTCAAGTCATCGCTGACAATTATTTTATTATTTTTTGTTGAATTATTTGGTTTCAAAGAGCTTGTCGCCCGAAGTGTTCATAAAAGTAGGTACCAATTAATTTGATTGGGCAGTGATTGGTTAATGAGAAAGAACTTGTCAATGTATTTAATTTTCACGAAGTGTCCATAAGAGTAGGTACCAATTTCATTCGACAATGATTGGTTGGTAAGTAACAACTTGTCGACATATTAATTTTATTACAATTCGCACGACAAGCTTTTCGAAACCAAATAATTCAACAAAAAATTATTTAATCATTGTCAGCGATGACTTAAACTCATTTCATAAGTTTTATACACGGCTAACATAAAACCTCGTCTTCAAAAAGTTTTTTTATTGGTTATTTTATTTTTTGCTTTTTAGTTAGTTTGCCTTAATCTGTCATTTCTAATAGAGCATCGTTATTACAAGGTCTCTTTCCTGTAAGTTTTGAGCTGAAAGAAATGATGATCTTCGTCCCTAAAAACTCCCACACACCAATTTTGAATAGAATTTGACCATAATCACAAATTCGTCCGCCATCCTGAAGTCGCCGTCTTGAATTAATAGATTTTGACCAAAAATTCATAAAACTCGTCCTCCATCTTGAAGTAGTCTTCTTAAATTTTTTAATTTTGACAAAAAATTCAAAATCTCCGAAAGCAAAAACCGCCGCATACCAATTTTGGATCGAATCGGACCATAATCACAAAACTCGCTCTCCATCTTGAGGCCGCTAGCTCGAATTTATGAATTTTGACAAGTCCCATAATCTCCGACTCCGAAAACCCCCACACAACAATTTTGAATCGAACCAGACCATAATCACAAAACCCGTCCGCCATCTTGAAGCCGCCATTTCGAATTCATGAAATTTGACATAAAATTCATAATATGCGACCCCGAAATTCCCATCATACCAATTTTGAATCAAATCGGATTAGAATTACAAATCTCGTCCGCCATTTTAGAGCTGCCATTTTGTTTTCTTCTCTAACAAAAATTTCATAATGCATTGTCACCGGAATTACGAACATCCACCAAATCTCAAATCAAACGGAATACTAGAAGTTGGACAAAATAAACTTGCAAAATTTGACACAAATTAACGAACGAATTAACAAGTGAAACAGATAAAACAGATCTAAAGAAAAAGTCGTTTTTGAAATAACCGACCGTATCTATAGCTACTTCCAGAACAAAGAAAAGTGTATTCTTAGCTTTGATCAAGACATTCGATACAGTAGACCATGTTGTGCTTCCTCAGCGTTTCTGTGACATAGGTATATGAAGTGTGGGGGTATTTTGGGGTCGGAGATCCTGATGTTTTTGTCAAAATTAATGAATCCAAGATGGCGACGTGTTTTGTTATTGTGGACCGATTCCATTCAAAATTGGTATGTGGGTTTTTTGGGGTCGAAGATAATCAATTTTTGTCAGAATTCAATAGGATGAAGGAAAATATAAAATTATTGGAAAAATTAGTAAGGGCGCGCTTTTATACAAAATCCACTGAAAAGACAAACATAATTTCTTTAATTGTTTGACCTAGGTCATAATGTGTGTGGCAGATCTGAAAGATGGCCGCGAATATTAAATAGGTTATCTTGCGTGGAAAATTTTTAAATCTGCTACTCGCAGAATAACATAGGTCAAACAATTGAAGATCTCATTTTATGTTTTTTAGTGCATTCGTATAAAAGCTTGTCTCAAAAAATATTTTTATAATATGCATACAACACACGTTTATGTGCAGATCAGGTTATATATGTACCAAGCTGTAGACACGCCCATTAATTCTCTATGTTGGATCCAAACTGTATAATGGCGCGCAAAAAGACACACCGTACTTTTCAACGAAACCATAGACTGTTTAGTTGTCCCACCGAGTGCTAGAGTACCGCTTAGTAATGTGTTATAACCTGTCGCAACACCAATAACGCCCGCGCTGCCATGCGACACGGACGACGTTATAAAAATTTTGTGCACTAACAACTTTTTAAATTGATATTGTTTTACCCTAAAAGTCTGAAAAAATGAAGTGTTTACAGCAGTTTTAATGATTGTATTAGGTAAGTTCAGGAATGTCTTCGAATCTCAATATCTTCATTAGTTTTTACGTACTGCGCTCCAAAGTTATGAAGTATTGAGGTGGATAAAATGACATACCGCTTGTACGGGTTAAATGACATACTATGTCGTTCGACCCAAGTTCGTTTTGTTTTGATTGCCCATGTCTGTATAATTGCATATTATTCAATAGCTTATTCATAAAAAAGTATAATACAATAGAAAATTTATTTTTGTTTCAGTGAGTAATTTGATCTATCAGCATCCAGCATGTCTTGAAATTATAATTTGGAGTTCCTCAAGCAACGTTGAGTGTATTCATAAGCTGTTAGAAACTAGACTCTCCGGATTCACTAGCCAGGAAGTTTTGAAATTAGCCTACCAGTTCGCATAATTTTGATGGAATAACGAGAATGGCAGGTCCTGAATGGTAAGCTGGGTTCAGACGTAGATATATCGTTAGGAGAACCCAAGCCTTCAACAGACCGCAAGTGGCAAGATCCTTCACTAGACATTGTTGGAAGCAATAAGATCCTACCGCATAGACTGTACAATGCAGAGGAGTCAGCTCTATCAACTGTTCAAAGACCCCAAAAGGTGTTTGTAACTACGGGTTGGCCCGTGACTAGCGCTGAGGGGATCAAACATTAACGTGGTTTGTTGCATGAGTGCAAATGCACACTATATTTTCCCCTGTCTCATATACCCAAGAAAATTAGTGAATCAGGAGTTAATAGATGAAGCTCGAACTGGCATGTTAGGCATTGGACAAGAATCAGGTTGGATGACAGCAGCTGTTTTTTATAATTGATTAATGCATTCACAGACTCATGTGAAAGTAAGCTTCGATGATAAAGTGCTTGTGGTTTTAGACGAGCACATGAGCCATAAAGGAATCGAGAGCTTAACATTCCCAAAGAAACATGGTATCATTTTATTGTGTTTACCGCCACACTGCGCCCATCGGAAGCAACCGTTAGAAGATTCATTCTATGGTCCTGTTACGACCGGCCATATACAGGGTGTTATGAATCAACACACCACCCCTGCAATGCCATCGTTCACGCCACTGATCTTTTAGACTGGGTGTCATTAATCCGAAGAAAAACAACAGAGGATATCTGCGGAGCGGATCGTAGGAATCCTCACCAATATATGAGCGTGAAAAGGTTCATCTGTGATACGCCACTTACCTTATAGAGTTCTTCGGATATGATACAATTATGAAAATAATAATATATCTATATTGTATAAAAATAGAAAATTATGCACATGGTACAATCCAAAACCAAAACTCATAGAACTTCAGAATGAATTTGAATATAGGATAAAGTTGATTGTAAAAAGAATGTGGTATGCCTAGTAGAATATCTATTATTCAGTTACTTGGCCAAGTAACAATGCATGCAATTTCTAACCCTTGACTAGATAGAACAACACCTCGTTTTATGATTCTCATTTTGGATTACCAATTTTTACTCTTTCAATGATTCAAAATATAATTATTAAGCTTCTTTTGAAGATAGTTTCTATTTGCAGAGTTTACTGAGACGCCATTGCTTTGTAGTATAAGATCTTTTCTGCAATTTACACTTTTCCGTCACATTTTTGATAACTTGGTACTTTCATTAATAGTTTCACGAATTCAATACTCGTTACTTTAATTGGATTTGATATACTTCTGAACTAAACATTTTTACTTTGGGGCACTTCCAATATGACATCTCTACTCGTGAACGTCTGAACACTTCTGATCTCTCTAGTTATGTGCGGCTCATATTTATATAGGAACTATAGCGGGATTCAAAAAGCACGCATAGTAATAAAAATAATTTATGGGTCGGTCTACCGCTTTTATGTTTCTCCTCGCATTCCAGCGTGTTACAAATATCCCGCCAAATGAGGGAATCATCATTTATGAATTTATAACCCATCGTTTTTTTATGACTGTTGGTTTCAAATTTACGAACTATCAGTTGTCAGAGAACAAGGAATGTTCATATTTATGATGCATTTTAATGGGTGGTGCTATCATATCAACTCGTTCACAAGATCTTACTCCTTTGTCGGAAATCAACCAGCATTCCTTCCGTCTAATTTAATAGCGTTTGCAAAGAGATATGTATTTTGGTCGAAGGGAAACGGTCGTTCGCCTTTTCGTGTGTCGCGTTCTCGCGTTCCTTCAGTCAACAGCATTACAATTTTTACGTTAAAACGACCTGGTTGATACAGGACGTCACAGTCCACTGAAGACTTATTTTAACCATGAGGTGACTAATTGGCTCAAAAGTCATCCAGGTAGAGTCGTCACTCACTTTCAAATAGGTCTAATATTTAACAAAGCCCATTGCAGAGCTGCAATAGTTGAAAATGCAGTCAAAGGATTTAAAAAAACAGGCTTCTGGCCCTGTTTTTTGACACTCACACATTGCTGTACCATTTGTTTGAACCTGCTGAAACGACGGACATTCCCTTGCAACCACATCTTGGAGAGGTTGGAAAAGCCCCATTGGCTTTGGAAAATTCATCCATTTCCACAATATCTCGAATAACAGAAGTCATAGTGCAGGAAGCAAATACATCATACTATTCTACAACGTCAGGCAGAGGATGGCTTACTTCAGGAAGAGAAATAATTAATCTTTCAGCAACCCAGGTTCGAGAAGAAACAGTTACTGCCATATCCACCTCAAAAGAAGCAATGCATGGACTTTCTATCATATTAAGGTCATTGAAAAATTATGGGACTGTTACCGTTCCAGTCCATATTCCAAAGCCAGTGCTGGAAAGGGTCTATGTTACTGGCCAAGGTAAAAGAAAACCTTGCAAGAAACCAACAGTGCTGTTATTAACTTCAACTCCAAATATGGAAGAAGCCAGAGCAAAATCCGCTCCTACATTGGTTCCAAAGATTAATTATAACTGTAATACACTGACTATCTGTTAAATATATGTATTTTACAATAGTGTGATGACTCCTAAAATTTTATATTTCAGAAGTATTTACCAAATAAACTAAAATAGTTCTTATATTATTATTATTTTTCATATATAGACAACTTACTTTTATATATAAACCTTCACCCATGTAATAAGCTTTGTCTATGAGAATGATATTATTCCGACAATAAAGTAAATCTTGATTGATTGATTGATAATTTTGTTAATTTTTTTATGTTCGACAGGCGAAACTTTTTATGCCATTGAACATGCGATTCACCTGTTAACTTTCGTAGATTTTATAGCAGAGTTCTGAAGACAAATCAATTGGAAGAGAAAGAATGGCAGGTTTTTTTAAATTATATTTTGACATTCCATCCTTTTTTTTTCAGTCACAATCAAAAAAACTTAAACTTCAGTTGATAACGAATTTCAACAGTACTCTCTTTTGTAAAACATTCTTCTTCATTCATCTATATAAGTTCATATTCAAGACTGGAATAGAAAATCAAATAACTATCTGAATAAAAATGCAAATGATCATTATCACATTTTTGCTTGGGTCATATCAGATGTCCAGCGTGGCTTTATCCGGGAAAGTAGTTGTTTTCTGTTAGATATTCACAAAAAGTTACTTCATTTCTATCGTGGATTTTTCAATTCACAGAAAAATCCTTATATTCAATATTCAATTGAGAATGTTTCCCTTTCAATTTCATGAACCTTCAGCAATCATTCGGTTTTATTGTCGCTTGTTTCATAGTTATGGAATTGGGAGTGGTATTAAACTATTATGTACCCTGAAAGCACGTGTGGACAATTCCGGTTCTTTGACATTATTCATATTCTGGTACATTTATATTGGGGACAGTTGTGTAAAAGTGGAAAAAAATTCATCTTCTGGATTGAAATAATCGGTAAAACTATCCACTATCTACTGAATAGTTTTGTTTCTTATATTACTAATGGTTCATTATAATTCAATAATATATGTTTTGAAGAGAGGGTCCTGATTTTCGACGTTTCATTGGTCACAAGTCAGTGGAAATCTGATAGAAAAGTCCTTGAAATATATAAATAACATTGTAATTAAATTCACGTACTTCTCCTTTCAGAAAATTCATGTATTAGTCATATCATTACTACATGGATATAATTGAAAGATTAAATAATAATTTTCTTGAAAAAAAAAGTTCCTCAATATCACCTTGATCAAATTATCTTCCATGCAGCAGTGGTAATCGAATGAGATTGAAATAATCGCGGCCCAACATCTGTATTGCAATTTGTGATAATTAATCTGCTGTAATTGAGGCCCGTATAGAATATTTGATGTGTTTATTGAGTTGGACTATCATTGTTTTTTCTTGTAAGAGTTGAAGATTGAGGCGTTACTTCCATAATCTATAGCTTATTGGACAATCTTCGTATTCTGAATTCCCTTGAAAGATTTATAGAATCAGTAGAATTTCCTACCGAACAAAGAAAAGCAATTTGCTTCCCATGCAACAAAGATGGCTACCATTACCTTGCTGTTCTATTCATAAGCTGATTCAGACAGAAACTGCTGATTATCTATAAAAAAATATCAGTTTCAGTGGAAATATATCGAATAGGAGCATTACTACTTTTGATTGATCAAAACACATGACATTACTTAACGAACGATTCTTCTTATATGTGATCAACTTTATACGTGATAGAATTCCGATAATTAAAACAAATTGATTTAAATATTCGCGTGCCAGAGCACTAAAATCATATGTATATATATATATATATATATATATATATATATATATATATAGATATAGATATACATATATAATACATAAACAATATCAAATCAGACTTGAAGCCAATTTGTCATGGGGTTCCTCAGGGTTTTGTCCTCGGCCCGTTATTATTCATCATTTATATGAATGACTTATGTAGCTTTATTTCACCAACAAAATGTGTTTTGTTTGCCAAAGACACAACCCTCATATGCTCAGACAAATCATTTACTAGTTTACCTCAAATGATGGACAGAAATAAAAATTTAGCAAACACTTGGTTCACAGCAAATAGACTGAAACTGAACGCTGAAGAAACCCAGAATATTGTGATATCCTCAAACACCAGTGTTACTCTGGGAGACAGTGTTAAGTTTCTAGGTATTCTAATTGATGCTAGACTTAGTTGATCCAGCCATATTGAAGCTGTCTAGTGTTTTATTTGTTCTCAGACAGTTGAGAAATGCTGTAGGTTTGATGACACTGAAAAAAGCATATCATTCACTATTCCACTCAGTTATTTGGGGGCATTCCACAAACTCGATCACAATTTTCAGATGTCAGGAATCATGGCAAACGTAGGATATAGGGAACATTGTCGTCCACTTTTTATTCAATTTGAAATCATGCCACTTCCTACATTATATATTTATGTTGTGTTGTTGGAGATTCACAAGAATATTGAGATGTTTCCGAAACACCCCCACAATCATGATTATTCAACAAGATCCGCATGTTTATTGAATAATACAAGACATAGGTTAGCAGTTAGTCAAAAAAACTCGCTGAATTTGAATTTATACAACTGTCTCCCTCCATCAGTTAAATTTCTAGATTTCAGAAATTTCAAGAATAATATCAAGAGATATCTTCTCAACCACTGTTTCTAGACAATCGAAGAATATGCTGCTGTAGCTGGTCAGTTCATAGTTCTTGAATAATGATTCATGTTGTTAAAGCTGTGATAAAGCCTGTTCTCATGTTTGTTGACTTTTTTATATTCATATTTTATTTCATTTTATTCCCAATCATGTGACACTGTGATCATTTTGAGAGATTTTTTATGCCAGTTCTATTTATAAAATTGATTACTTTTATCTAGAGACGTTGTATTTGCTCATTTTAAGTGTTTGACATAGTACCTATAGTATATATGACTTGCCATAAATGTATTTTGTATATAAAGTGGTCAAATAAATTACTCTACTCCACTGTACTCTATATATATATATATATATATATATATATATATATATAGAAGAAGGGTAGTCTCTTGACCGAACTAGTTGAAAAAAAACTGAAGTTTAGGAAACACAAAAACAAAATTTGATGTTTTCTTTGAGGTTGCAGTCAATAGGAAATGGCCAATATAGAGAGGACTCTTTGTTTAATTTTCGAGCTTTCGAAAAACTTTATTTCATTATCAAGACCTCTGGAAAGAACAAAATCACTTTGTAAAAATGCTCTATTTATAAAATATAAAAAACTTACTAACTGGAGGTTGCTAAGAGGAAAATATCGGTGCACATCATAAATAAAATCTTGAATATCGAATTGTAAAAACATCTTAAACTAATTGAAAAATCTCATGTTACCTTTGCAAATTTGAGTCGAGATTGATGGAATTGAACACGTGGTTATCTCTGCCATGGGTCATCGAGAAAGGACCGTGTAAGTGGTCGGAAAAAAGTGACAGGATGTTCGAATCAATGCAGGGAGAGCACATGTTCATATATAAATATATTATTATTATGATGTGGGTTGTTTATTTTATTTTGTTTTTTATTGATTTATTATTATTATTATTTTATTTACCACTAGTCATCACAATAATTCTGCAATTTGTTATGATAGTAAGCTTGATTGATTTGAATTATTATCAACTTTACTTAATTCTTTAAAAAAATACTTGTCATAACAATAGAAAATCCGGCTATGTTGTTCTTACTCTTTTTCAAACATCATTTAACTTTTTCTTTCTTACCTTATTACAGCTCAGTCGGTGTGCCTATGGAGACATGATCATCCTACAGCTCAGCAGAGTTCAGTTGTGCCATCTAGTTGCTTGTTTGAAGTCAAGTTATTGTTTCATGAAAATATAGTTCGTGATATGATCAAATGATGAATAACGAAACAGAAAATAGTTAAATTTGTTTTCCTTTTAAAATGAATTTCCAAAGGTTTCAAAATCCTACTCCTGCGATATCTAGCCTATATTAAATATAATTGAATCTATGAACATGAAAAATCATCACATGATTTGCTCATGCGCAATAGAATGAATGAGCAAATAAATAATGTTACATTGACAAAGTGGTTATGAGTACGAAATGAAGTTCACTACTGTGGATAAATATTATCAAAGACCCAAAAAAGTGTCTAATAATACTTCGTTTAATTGTGTTTTTCAAAAGTACTTGTAGTTCGTTGCGTTTGTGCACTCACGAAAACTCCTGGCTGTGTCCAGTGCTTTGGAAAGTGAACCTTTCCGACGTTGGCCCCCTTTTATTGTTGGTTATGTCCTGTGTGGAATGGATCTGGATAGCAGGTAAGTGGTTTCTTGCTCAAATAGTTGTAGGCTGTTTCTTGTTTTGGATTATCGATTGGAGTTGCTCTCACAGTTGTGTTTTCTTCTTGGATTCATTTATCTGATAAAAAAAATCCAACGCTTGCTCCAAAATAATTTTTTTTCAACCTTGTTTTCTTCCTCCTGTTTGAATCCTTAGATTTTGTGTGTGGATTTTGATGTCTATTCTTTTTATAGGGTGTGTTATCTAAATGGATAGTTGGAAACCTATTGATGTCCCCTGCTAAACTCTTTGATGATCTGCGTCGAACATAAGATGGTAAAAGGTTTCAAAAGTGCAAAGTGCATAGAAAAATTGTAGAACCACCGTAACATGTGATGTATAAGTATTATTTTATCAAATTTTTATTGAAAAGGGAAACATTCTCAATTGAATATTGACAGAAAGATTTTTCTGTGAATTGAAAAATCCACGATTAAAATGAAGTTATTTTTTGTGAATGTCTAACAGAAAACAACTACTTCCCCGGCTAAAGCCACGCTGGACATTGAATGTCCAGCGTGGCTTTATATATATATATATATATATATATATATATATATATAAAGCCACGCTGGACATTGGCCTGAACCTGGGAGTTGATAAGCTTAATATGTTGACGGTTCTCTCATTGAAATTTTCATTCATGTTTTATGTGGAGGATACTGATAAATACATTTTTTATAATTGATTTTGTACTGATTCCATTCTCCCAATAACCAAATCTATAGGGTAAGTAGTTACCAGTTACTCTGAGCAGATGTAATAAACCGAAAATGCAGCCTACCCCATTCGGCCGGCTGAAGTTGCCATATTGCGGCAGGCCGATATGATCTAAATATCTGAGATAAGTGTGGGTCTCGATCCACCAAGATCCCCTTTGATCAGATCCACTTACTCTGGATCTGTGAGCTCGAAGGCTAAATAGCTCATGCATTTTTCCACTAATATGATTTTTGACTGAAACTCTACCACGAATATGGTGAAGCAGTACTGTACCAGGATTTTTGGCCCGTAATTCCTTCTGGGTGGAAAATGGGCACTCCTTATTATCCACAATGATCTCAATATCCTTCGGAGCTCAGGGCAATATTGGTGTCTTGTCTATACGAGTGTCATAGATCATATTACAACACTTGAGATCTGCTTAATGACAATGAATATAAACTGAAACCGCACATGCCGATAGCAAATACCAAATGATATCATCTACTTCTATGCAAGGCTTGCATGTAGTATCAAAAGAGGTTTTGAGGGATAGGGTGTTGAAATCAACATCCTATCATGCCTGAAGATTCTTGTAGTAGATACCATGCATATGGAACAGCAGGAGATTTGTGTCATCTACAGTTTTGGTGTTAACTTTTTGTCCAACGGATCCCAACTTGGTTTTCCCGCTTGTAAACTTCAGAAAATCGTTTTCATACATGGTTTTGGATGGTCGTTGACCAGAGAGAGGAGGAAATTTGTACCCTTGATGACTGCACATGTCACAAATGGAACTATTCGACTCAAAACTCGACGTCCTCGATTTTGCGGAGGTACAAATATGGAATGGATGATTTTGGGTGTAATGGAGATGCAAGAGATGCGTGTGTGCAAGCAGACTTATCACTGCTCTTTGAAAGTATGTACTGTCCCACCAAAAAGGGCAGTAGGAAGAAGCAATGGCTCACTTTTATATACATAGATAACTGGAGCATTCTCATTTCATATCAATTTCCTTTGATGAATTGAATTAATTATTAATTATTAGAGTGTTATCTGTTGATATATGAAAAAAAAATGAATTCCGATTTGTACCAACTTTCACAAGTGTGATAACCATGAAATTTGGCACGCATAAGCGCCAAATTATTTCGTTTATTCCGAAATAAACCCAATATCGGAGTGTAGCCAAATGGAATCCCCACCACTCCATTCATTGGAGGATTCCACACAATTTTAATGTGTTAAAATTTCACATTGTTTTGGAAAAAAATTACAGGGCATACTTCCATCCAAAGTATCATAACTCCTCCTGAGCAGGTCGAAGTATCTCCTTGGTACTTCCATTGATGAATACCCACTCAAACTATCTATCGATAACTGTGTGATATATTTGTATTGAAAAAAAATTGCCAAAACCACTTGAAATAAAATATGAATTAGCGTTTTTTTCCTTAACATCTCATAGACCATATTTGATTTGGATGAACAGAACTGCTGGACCGCACATAAATAAGTTGGTGTCAATTGAAAGGTTGTTTTTTTCAAACGGTCAATTCAGTATATCGATTTATACGGTTGCACGCATCCGTACAACTACCCGCTAAACAATAATTTTGGCAGTTGTTTGAGGCTTCATTTTTTAGGAGGAATACTCATCCTTGACCCTTGTTGTGGGATTATAACCTTCCACAGAACTCTTTTGACATTTGCCAGAAAGATCACGAGAAATAAAGCGAGAACTAATGAATTTTCATCCATAATCAAAAGATTTTTGAAAACGGGAACGGATACGGTTCTCGAAACGCTAGTCCATTCTCATTGACAGGTATCTGATCTATTTGATCCTCAGGGAGGTGAACTCTACATTTCCTTCATTGTTTATCCTCCCGTAGTGGTTTACTCACCTTGTTCGTTTTTAACGGAGTTCATCAAGCAGTTCTTGTAGTGATCCCAACTTCCAGTTTTCTTGGCGTTGTTGAATTTTCTTCCAGATTGTCTCTTCAACCATGAAAGTTCCGAATTCCACTAAGGCACGTTCATGGTGGACTTCCTTGTGATAAGGGGACAGTAGTTGTTGAACGCGAGATGACTGTGTTATTGAATTACTCCGCTGCCAGCCCAAGTTCCTTGTTTGTACTTTTCGTTCTTTACAGGTTTCGAGCTAGGTCTGCCTTGTATGCTTCTCATTCTGTTTTTCTTAGATGCCGATGAGTTGATGTCGTTATGATGCTATTTATTTCAAAATGTATGTGCCTCTGGTTGGAGCAACTCCCATCTTCGGATACAGCCCATGCTGTAACAAAATAACTCAAATTAGAGGAAACTATTCTTGCGTACTGTACCTTCCTCCAGTTTTCGTTACGAAGGTTGGTTGCTACCTATATTCAGTATATCTATACTCTGTTTCCTAATGTGAGAGAGTAATAAATCATTATTGAACTGTAAAAACGAGTCGTTTTCGCCATATCCCATATTATTATGATAAACTAAAATAGGAATATGCAAGTAGATATAGGACATCATGAACGAAACACATTCAGAATTTTCCTGGGAACCCAAAAATGCAATAATGTACTGGGCGTCCTATTAGAAAGAAACAAAATCATAATTTTTTAATGCGACGATCAATTGTCCTTCTATTCACATTTCCTGTTGTTCCATGAAAAATGCTACTTTTTTCCTAGCATTAACTTTTTTTAGCTCTTCAAATGAGGAGAATATCTATTGGTCCGAATATAACCAATAACCCTGTGAAGTTGGTTCAAAGATATTTCGTACCAGCTTAGTGACTGTTGATATGATTAGCCCCTAATAATGGACCACTCTTGAGTATGCTCAAAGAATGCTCTGAAATTTTTTGTTCCATGTACAATAAAATATTAAATTTACAATCAGCTACCTGATCAGCTTTTCCTTATTTCAAAAGTGTTTTTTCAAGAAATGATATTATGTAGATATAAATCCGTCCCTGCGATGAGAGATAACAATATGGTCGGATTTGTTTCACAATGCAGAGTTTTTCCAAGAAAACTATTATAAGCTCAGGTAGAGGCACAGGTAGTGCCTCACTGTTTACAACCTTTGAAATGTTCAGTTACTTTCCGGCAGTTGTTGAAAAAATTCGTTCTTGAAAATGGTTATTCTGAATTTGTTGCTGAGAAACAGATTAGTGAAAGTGCGCTTTCTAAAAATGAGAAAATTATCATTCTCAATGTGTTCAACGCTGTTCGCCACCAAAACCAAAACATTTCGAGTTACAAAAATAGTTGAAATATGTTCGAATATGACTGGAGTTGGACAGTCAACAATATGCCGACTTCTGCACGAGGATAAACGCAGCCCCATCAGGTCACCAAAGAGAAGTACAGAATGAGAAGAAACAGTAATGAATAAGGATGAAAAGACTGCCATCAGAAGAATCATACACTCGTTTTACTTAAAAAAAGAAATACCTACCTTGAACAAAATAATGTCTGAAATGAAAAAGTTTGATTTGATTCCACCTATGGGTAGGAAAAAAGTGTGGAAAACTCTGAAGAGAATGATTTTCATTATAAAAAAATTCAGAACAGAAAATCACTTTTAATAGTGACATACGAAATCATCTGCTAGCGACGACGATATTTGGGGACAGTTTTGAAGGAAAAACAGGAATATATATTATATGGAGCAAACTTGGTTAAATGAAGGATATACCGTTGGTAAAATATGGCAGGATAAAAATATAAAATGCGCGAGGCAAACTATCATGGAAGGATTGTCCACTAGAATAAAAGCACCCTTGGAAAAAGGTAAAATATCAATAATTACTCACATTGGTAGCAAAAATGGATTTGTCGATGGTGGAGTACTGGCATTTCAATCAAAACGGACTGGAGACTATCATGAAGTCATGAACGCTGAATTTTTTTGGAGAATACTTCCAGCAAATGCTAGATCCCATTTCTCCTTGGTCTGTTTTAGTCATGGATAATCACTCAAGAAAATCCGAAAAAATACCACCGATTTCTTGCAAAAAAATTATATCATTCATTGGCTTACTTTAAATAAGAAGCCGTTTCACAAAAGGAGCTACTGGAGATTGTTAAGTTGAATAAACCTCTTTGTACGAAATTTGTTGTCGACGAAATCCCTTCGAAACGGAATATAACGCTACTTCGCCTTCCGCCATACCAATATGAATTAAACTCCATAGAATTGGTGTGGGCGCAAGTAAAACGGTTTGTAGCAAGGCATAGCCCTACTTTTGAAATGAGAGATGTTGAAAACCTCTTGCAAAAACGAATAAATACAATGGATTGCGAAAACTGGAGTGAATGCATCGAAAATGTGATTGGAATAGAAGAAAGAATATAGATAGCTGATAACATGCTAGAAAACACTGTAGAGCCCCCTATTATTTATCTGCACCCTAACGACGATAGTTCATCGGAATATGATGGTTAAAATTTAAAAATTGAGTTGATCAACTGTAAATAGTAGATTTTTTTATAAATATCAATATTTATCCCAATTCATCCATTTTCATATAATTATTACTTCCATATAAGTTTTTATCTACTTACTGTTAGAATAATTGATATCTCAACTATCTGCCTATCTCTATAATTATAATAATGTATAATTATTATCAAACTTATAATTCTAATAAACTACTTGTAGTTACGCCGCTGTCACATAAATTTGATTCGGAAAAATTTTCTTTCTATTGTTATGCAAATTAAGGTGACCTTAACTTATGGCCGATTCGGGGTGTGAACGTTTTAAATAATTTTTTTGAAACTATCATGGCAAGTTAACAATAGTGTCTTTAACCCTGTTTGATGGGTTTGATGGGTTCTGTCGTTGCAAATTCACATTTAATCCCTCTCTCACATTAAGAAACAGAGTATAGTTTGTTTGCTATCACAAACTATAGCAGCGACTCCCCTCTTACGTTGATGTCACTACTGTCCCAGACGGTGTGGATTACCTTACCACCTGCAGTCCTTCCTGCCTGCAGTGCTTCATCAGCTCCTCCACAATCTCCGTGGGTGGTGGTTCGGGATCATCCAAAAGGAACTAGGCCGACGCGAGAATAACCTTCCTCAACCCATTATCTTCCTGATCCTTATCTTCACTGCTGTCAAATCTTCAGAACGCTGTATTTCAATATTTTTCAAATAAGTTTTCTCCGTGGATTTGCTATACAGTGCGCGTCAAAATTATGGAACAAATTCGATATTTCGCAAGCCATGTACTTTTGACAAAAATCCTGAAAAAAGTCGATTTTTATTTTAAAATGCCGATTTTTTTATGTATATTCTAAAAAGGTTATGTCACTGGTTTTGACATGGTGACGTAATCGGTAATTTTTTTAAATTGGAATAGATGTCTTGTGATACCTCATCTGAAAGGCCTTTCAATACTGCATTCAATGATAATAATTAATTAGATATTTTTTTACAGGGTGGACAAAAATTAATATTTTATTTCAATAGGAGAATTTTTTTTTTTTTTTTTTTTTTTATGTTTTATGTTTATGTTCTGGTTCCCACGAGAAGGGATATCCTGTAATGTTCAGAGAACATCGTGGGAACCAAGGGAAAGAAGGTAGGAGTTGGTGTTCTTCTTAAATTTCTGGAGGTTGTATGCCTCGGGAAACACCTCCCTAGGCAATGAGTTCCAAAGCCTCGCAGTTCGTTGGATGAATGAGTCTTTGGAAAGTGATGTTCTGCAGGTCTCCAAAGTGACCACGAAGGGGTGTGAAGACTGAACTTGACGGGTTAATCTCGAAGAGACTGCCAAAGGAGGAACGATTGTTGATATTTCAGAAGAGCATCGCCCATGAAAATATCTATAAAATAGAAACAAATCGCCAACTTTTCTACGGTGTTCCAGACAAGTGAGCGAGTTTGTAAGCGAGGCATCACCGACGAGACGAATTGCCCTTTTTTGGACAGAATCCAATAGCTTCAGGATATGTTTAGGTGCCGCACTCCAAATATGGGAACAGTGTTCCAGGACAGGTCGGATCTGTGCCTTATAGATCATAAGCAGCTGACTGGAGGTGAAATAGCTTTTGGCACGAAACAAAACCAAGTTTTGGGATGCACTTTGGCAATGGACCTCACGTGATTTTCCCAGGAAAGGTTATTGCTGATAGTAATACCAAGCATCGATATGGATGACTTCAGTGGTATGGTTACTCCTGACAAAGTTATGTTAGGCACAGTGAGATCGGCTTTTCTAGAGAAAAGACATGCTTGTGTTTTGTTTGCATTGAATTCTACCAAGTTATTGGATCCCCATTCGAGAATTGTTGCTAAGTCCATATTTACATTGTTAACATTTCTTCCTCGTTCATTTCTGGTTTCACGGGCTGATATAGGGGCCCTGGAGAGAAAGCGGTATGGAGGGTACTATCATGGCAAAGCTGTGTACGGGACATGAAGTTGTTTTCAACAGGTCGTTGATGTGGAGTAAAAATAGTGTTGGTGCTAGAATGGATCCTTGCGGAACACCAGCATTTATGAGTAGAGTGTCAGATGAAACTCCATCGACCACTACATGGAGAGACCTGTTTGAGAGAAAACTAGCAAGCAGAGAACACAGCTGAGGGGGCAAGCCATAAGATGGAAGCTTGGCGAGGAGTCCCTGGTGCCAAACTCGATCGAACGCCTTGGAGATATCTAATGCCACAGCTAAAGTTTCTCCATACTTTTCAATAGATAGCTGCCATATATGTGAGACGTATGCGAGCAGGTCACCAGTTGATCTCTGATGGCGGAAGCCATATTGCCTATCATTGATAATTCCTGAGTCTTCCAGATATTTCATGAGCTCGATGTTGATGGCTTTTTCCATGACCTTTGAAATAATAGATAGCAGTGCGATAGGTCTGTAGTTGCTAGGTAGGGTCTTTTTCCTTTTTTAGGGACTGGCTGTACTCTTGCCATTTTCCAATTGGACGGAAATACTCCCAAATTGTAAGAGTGGTTGAACAACTTGCAAAGAACAGGTGTTAGTTCGGGGCACATTTCTTGAGAACAATCGGCGGGATTCCGTCAGATCCACAGGCTTTGTTGGTGTTGAGACCCAGCAAAATCTTTCTGATAGTACGTTGGCGAAAGGTGATCTCGGGCATGTGACTGTCAATAGGTATAATGTTCGGGGTTGTTTTCCGAAGAATCCAGAGTGGAATTTCCAGCAAATAGGTGCGCAAAGATATTGGCTTTTCCTGGGCAGTCGTTGCTAGTGTTCCATCTTCTTTGGTTAGGGAGGAAAAGAGCTGGAAGTGAAGTTTCTTCCCACAGCTTTACGAAAGACCAAAATGAACGGGATCCGTTGGGACATTCAACAAGTTTTGATCTTATTTTGGCATTATGAGCATCTTTTGAACATTCTATTGTCTCTTTGCATATGCCTCTAGCCTCAACGTATGCTGCTCTGGTCTCAGGTCCCGGATTTTTTTGCCATCGATGGTATGCTGCCTGTTTGGAAGCCACAGCTCTAGAGCAGTTTCTGTTAAACCAGGTCTTATCGGATGATGTTCTTCTTTCGGTATTCGGTATGTAAGTTTGCATCCCCAACATGATGATTTCATAAATTGTCTCAGCACATCGTGTTGGATCTACTGAAGAGAAACAAACTCTTTAACTTTAACTTTAACTTTATATCCAACAAAATAGAACAGTTGAATAAGATGTTCGAAATGCCATCCACCAGTCTCTTGACAATAAGCAAATCTACGGACACATTCCTCTTGCACATTGCGAATAACTTCCGGAGTAATTCTGTTAATTTCGATCCTAATTCGATTTTTCAACTCTTGTAGATTTTGCGGCCTATCTACATAAACCTTCGATTTCAAATAACCCACAAGAAAAAATCTAGGGGCGTAAGATCTGGAAATCTTGGGGGCCACTCTATCGGTCCGCGTCTACCAATCCACCTCCTAGGAAAACAGTTATTCAAAAACTCACGAACATCACGTGCATAGTGCGGGGGTGCACCATCTTGTTGCAACCAAATACTTTCATTTGGTGGGTTAGGATTGTTGGCGTTTGGAAAAATATCGGCAAGGCTAGGTATGAGTTCATTTCTTAAAAATTCCAAGTAACGCTCCTCTGTGAGATTTCCTTCAAAAAAATACGGGCCAATAATCCTGTCGTTTATTATTCTTGCCCAAACATTGACTTTCTGAGAGTATTGAGTATGCCCGTCCATCATCCAGTGAGGATTATCCCTACTCCAATATCTGAAATTCTGACGATTTACTGAACCATTTAGGCAAAACGTAGCCTCATCGGAAAACAGAATTTGTTTTATAAAACGTGGATTGCGGTTACACAAATCCTGCATTATTTCACACAACTCCACACGGCGATCGGGATCATCATCATTGAGTTGTTGATGTAGCTGTACTTTGTATGGATGGTACTTTTCTGCTTTCAGAATACGTAATACAGAACTTTGGGATATGTCAAGG
The DNA here is from genome assembly GCA_018342105.1 of Gonioctena quinquepunctata. Lineage (NCBI taxonomy): Eukaryota > Metazoa > Arthropoda > Insecta > Coleoptera > Chrysomelidae > Gonioctena > Gonioctena quinquepunctata. Next base: position 62,688 of record JAFIRS010004182.1, on the reverse strand, counting down.
TCTGCTGCAATTTGTCGTGAAGTATTGTGAGGATTATTCTCTACACCAAATAGAACATCAAGTTTCACGTTTTCTTTTATTTTAGGACGTCCAGCATTCGGAATATGTTTGACATGACCAGTTTCTCTGAATTTTTTCTCATCTTACTGACTGTTGAACGACTGATAGGTCTATTTGGATACTTCGCATTGAACAAGTCACATACCTCTTGCTGAGTTCTGGTTCTATCTCCGCATCCAATAAAAATCAAAATTTCTATGCGTTCGGTTTCACTCAAAGTAGCCATAGTTTACTTTTAGAACCTTTTCACTCAGAATTTGTGGAGAATATTTGTTGATATTTCAACTGACATTTATTTGACACTAACTTGCCTATTATGGCATTAATTTGTGATTGTCTTTTGTTTCCATTTTAGACTGGGAAATAGCTAACTATTAATATTTGGAAAGGATCCATTGGTGTAGTAGAGCACTGACTCACTAGTCTGCCAGGGTAGTCTGAGGGATTAGAGCCTTGGCTCAAAAAAGTAAAATTTTGCATTTTTTAACACGCTTTTATTATCTTTAGTTGTAACTAAATAACTCACAATGTAATAAAATCTTGGAAGTAAATATTCACCCACTTCCAATCTTCCGAATAATCTGAAATTTGTCACACATATCGAGGACCGATGACAATACAAGAATTTCATAATCATAATGTAATGATAATGAAAATATATTTTTCCAAACGCCAACAATCCTAACTCACCAGATGAAAGTATTTGGTTGCAACAAGATGGTGCACCTCCGCACTATGTACGTGATGTTCGCGAGTTTTTGAATAACTGTTTTTCTAGGAAGTGGAAGGTCTATGTAGATAGGCCGCAAAATCTACAAGAGTTGAAAAATCGCATTAGGATCGAAATTAACAGAATTACTCTGGAAGTTATTCGCAATGTGCAAAAGGAATGTGTCCGTAGATTTGCTTATTGTCAAGAGACTGCTGGATGGCATTTCGAACATATTATTTAACTGTTCTATTTTGTTGGATATAAAGTTATTCTCTTATTGAAATGAAATATTAATTTTTGTTCGCCCTGTAAAAAAATATCTAATTAATTATTATCATTGAATGCAGTATTGAAAGGCCTTTCAGATGAGGTATCACAAGACATCTATCTATTCCAATTTAAAAAAATTACCGATTACGTCACCATGTCGAAACCAGTGACATAACCTCTTTAGAATATACATAAAAGAATCGGCATTTCAAAATAAAAATCTACCTATTTTATGATTTTTGTCAAAAGTACATGGCTTGCGAAATATCGAATTTGTTCCATGATTTTGACGCGCACTGTGTAAAAGCTTTCCACTTGCGCCTCCCAGAACTTTAATTTCACCCTGTCGTGTTCATGGTGCCTGAATGAGGGCCACCTCGGAGTCCCTCATAGCTCCTGCAAGTACTGCCGAGGCCGCCTTACAGTGCTGGCAATCTATCGTAATAACCCTCACAATGTCGTGAAAGCTATTATAATAAGTACTACTAATATGATTCTTCACAAACGGAATATTATTTGGAAATTCTATACGGCATTGGAATATAATCTCATTCCTTGAGTTTCTAGAATGAATCAATATTTTTAAATTTTTTTTATTTAGCTCAGTGAAGAACTGGAAAAGACGTTTATTCTTGACATCACATCACTTTTAATCTGTTTCATGACAAGAATTGAGAACATTATTTGTTCATTGAATTTCAGCAATTATTTGGATTAATTATTGCTGGTCTTAAGAGAAGAAAGTTCAATTGTAGTTTTATGGTAGAGGTGATATGGAAGCATTCTCAACCCTGATGTCCACTGAAAAAAACTAATGAGAACAAATATACTAGACTGCAAAATGGCTTGAGCTTTCAGTCCCCAGGAATGCTTTGAAACATGTCCAGAAATATACTCGCCCTGGAGAAATATTCGGAAGAACGAATCATCTGTAATCAAAATAACCATCACACCAAACCACCACAAAACTTTCATAATACTAAGATGAACCAGAATAGCATTCAAATGGTTATTTTGGGGAGTCAACACAAAACTGATACATCTCCATAGGACAGATAGTGAAATACCTTCCGGTTTATTGACATTATTAGTATTCAGGTACATTCATTTTGGGGACAGACATGTAAAAGTGGTAGGAATGTTTCATGTTTCAGGGCAAGATATTAGCAAATTCATCTTCTGAACCGATATAACTGGCATAAATATTCACAATGTACTGAATACTCTAGTTTCTCCGACTTCTTAAGGTTCATAATATCATATTTTGACGGAAGAGCCTTGATTCCTAACCTCTTAGTCCGAAAGTTTTGTTGATCATGATTAACTGAAAGACAAATAAACAATAAATAACATTGAAATATATAATTAGTATTCTAATTACATCCACCTACCTTTCCGTTCATAGATTGTATCATTATTCCATAATCCTACATGGATATAATTGAAAGAAAAAATAATAATTAAAAAAAAAAAACAAATGATTCTCAATATTATCTTGATCAAATTAAATCTCGTGTTGCAGTGGTAATGGAATTGGAAGATTGAAATAATCGCGGACTAATATCTTTATGGAAATTTCTGATAACTAATCTACTATAATTGAGCCACGTATAGAAAATAGGATGTGTTCATTGAGTTGTACTTGTTTTTCTTGCCAGAATTAAACATTGAGGCGTTAATCCGATAATCGAAAGGTTGTAGCTTGATGGGTACTAGAAAGGCCAGAGAACGTGAATACGTTAGGTGGATAACTTGAGGGTTAGGACTGATGTAGGAAGACGTATTGCAACTTGGAGTTCATTTACATATTTGTAATCGACGAAAAAAAAGGATCTTCTCTAGTCGACGCATATATATTTTTTTGTGTATGATGATTTTTTTAAGTATTTTCCAACCAATCAAAATTGAAAACATTCAGAAACTTGATCATGCGCACTAATGAACATATTCTAAAATAAATATCTATAGGTTATACTCAGTCATTTGTAGTGAATAGAAGAAGAAAGTTGCCACTCAAATTATGTATTATTGTGAATACACCAAGAATAACGAGGCTGTCCGATGAATATTATCTCTTATTAAGTTTATGATGATATTGTACCTGTTATGAGTTATGTTTTGCACTCACACAAATCCTGGTATGTTCTGTCAATCGTTCATGTGGATGTTTTGCAATTGTTCAGACTCCTTACTGCTGGTGAAGTCAAATATTGGAAATCTAACCTCTAATTCCTGGTAAGTAGTATCCTGATAGTCCTTGGTTTCGATTTGATTCTGACCTGATTGCATGTATCAATGTTTCTCAAATACTTTGGTTATTGTCATTTTCCCCATAAAATCGATCATAAAGTTTTCTAATATGCTTCCCTTTTTATTTTCATTTTTCTTCTCGATTATTTTTATTTTCCTTGGTAACTTTCACTTTTTGTTACCTTATATCAATTTTTACTATTAGAACTTCAATTTTAAACACATTATTCTACTTCCTACCTATCCTACATATTATTTTCAAATTTGACTTCCACACATAGTTCTATTTACTAAATTTTCTTCAAAGTTCACATTTACCAAATTATAAAAACAATCATACAGGTATTTATGCAGTTTTCATATATCATTGTGCCATATTTTAATTTTTTTTATTCTACATATATATCATATCATAACAATATAAATATATATATATATATATATATATATATATATATAACGAGAATAAGAGAAATCTGTAACGAATATAAGCTTCACCGCACAGATTATAGGTGTCACTATCTATAATTTGATGCTTTTCATATATATATAAATATATATATATATAGACCCACTCAGCTTCCGTTTCACACATGACCCACCAAGGATCCACGTGTTTATACAAAGCATAAAGTTAATAGCTCCGCCACTTTCTCAGGCTAGTTAGCCTCCTCTGTATATGTTACATACGTTTTTTGGGTGTTTATGTAACTTGGCCTTCTTTTGAAGCTATTGTGTATTTACTGGGCCTCCTGACAGTGTTGCCAATTTTTCAGTCAATACAAAATTATTATTGTCATTTATGTCTCATCATATTCAATTCCACAGTATGATAACAAATCACGCGGCTTGTTGAAAAGTTTGCTTCATACTCTGAAATGAAATTTATTTCAGTAGTATCGTATAACGAGAATATATAATCTACGTTCAATTCATTCTGAAAATATTCAAGGAATAGTTGCTTAGAAGAGTCCCTAAAAATTATACTAGATAATAAGTATTCCATGGTGAAAGCAGTAAACTATATTGGGTATATTTTTTGCTTATTAGTCTTCATTAATAGTAAAAATTCCCGATTCAAATACTAACGTTCCACGATCTTTCACTACGGTTGACCACTCTAATTAAAATTTTTATAATAAATAAAATACCAGTAGTAGAGTTTTCGAAACTGACAGATCCGAAGCTCTATACTGGTCACTGTTTTCGCCGGTCTTTGGTCACTTTTTTGGTAAAAAAAAGGGCAAACTTAAGTACTATCAAAAGACATAGCCGATGGAAATTTTAATTAATAAATTCAATTGGGGATTCGCAGGATAATTAGAAAAATATTGCCAAAAGCCTTCTTTTGATGGCAGCCAATACTGTTCATTCCATCCCTCCTACAAGAATACTAAATGACAAAAAAAAACATGGGAAGTGCAGAAGGAATATTTCTTGTAAAGAAAATTGTTGACTCTTAACACCAGTATAGGAAGTATTCAACTTTTAGTTCAACTGTTGACTTGAAATTACATTTCCAAAACTTATTTTATTTTGAAATTTATTCGTTCAACACTTGCGCGCAATAACATTGTGAACAAGTTATATTTATGTGTTGCATTGTTCATTTAGTTAACAATTAGTTATAAACAAACTTTGATAAGCGTTAATTTTTTTTGAGTGTTACAAAAAATAACAAAAACAATCATATACAACAAACTGTTCTAACATTTTTTTTTTAATTTTTCTAGAAAATTCTATAGAAATTACAAGCAAATTTTCTTGAACAGATTGTTGTATATAGTTGTTTCTGTTGTTTTTTGAACCATTAAAAAAATAGTATGCCAATCGAAGTTTGTTTATAACTGATTATTAAAATAAGTAAATAAACCATTACATCATTAATAAAAAAATTAAAAAAACTTATTAGATAGAAAATAACCAATTATGAATTTAAAATAAAAAAAACTATTGCTTATAAATGATTTGATTCTTTTAATCATGATAAACTTTTAGCAACCGAATGCAAAAAAATAATTTTTGGAAAATATTCAACTTATCCATTTGTTTATAAATATTGTATAAACAAATATAATTTTTTTTTTTAAGTTATGAAATGCCTGACAACATCAAACTGATAGTAATGTGAAATATCAATAAAATAAATCGAAAATGTGTACACGATTTCCCATATTTTGTAATCTTTAGAAATTTATAATTAACAAACTAATCAACTTTTGAACAATTTTATATCGTGATATCAATGAGCATATATGTAACATGTGCTTCAGGAAGCAAGAAAATTATGGAGTCATTCTGTGAACAATTATTCGGTTTTTAATAAAATCGGCGGTTCCAAAAAACTACTCAAATAACAATAGCCTTAAATTATCAAAATTGAATGAAAAAAACTTTCCCAATGAAATTACATTCTTTCAATGATACATATTACAATAATTTTTTGGAATTTTTAAATTCATAATTACTAATATAAAAAATATTTTATGTGCATTGCTCTCTCGAGAGGTGCTGTAGTCCTGTGTGGAGCCCTGTTTTAATTCATCGTTGAATTAAAATTATGAATAATTGGGATAGAGTTCCGGGAGTAACATTATCAAAGAAAATTTCTCTTTTTTTTTTAATTTTCCTGATAATCGATAATTTTTGAGTTTTTGCCAAAAAGCTAGGGCAGTTTTCATTTTTATTTTTTGTTAAAAAAATCGAAAAATACGTCTTAGAATGTCATCCCGAATCGATTGAGTTTGGTACACGAATTTTTCCTGAACAACATATGTTATACCGGGTGTCCCAGTATACCTGTTCCAATGGATTATCTCAGCCATTTCGAAAAATAAAAATTTGAAAATGTCATGATCTCCAATTCGTTCAAGGAACCTCCAACTGAGAAAAACAAAAATTGAAAGTCACTTCCGGTTTGACCGGAGGTGACTCTGACTTTTTTATTTCAAATAGCACCCTGCATATTTTTTGCAATTTTTTATTTCTACTCAAAATTATCTTTCCAACGATATATCACACTTTGTATTTTATATTTGATTTAATGGAGAAAACTTCAATTGAAATTTCAAATTGAAAGAATTGCAGTAGGCTACGATATTTTGTGTAATCTTGATTTTGACTTCAATAATAATTGATAATTTATGAACAATTATACCTTATTTTTATAATGAGTTGCATACAATATTTTTTCTAGGTTCATGCAAAAACCAAAAAATGTTTCATTTAGGGGCACTAAACTGTAAGGAAGACATTGTTTGTTTAAATATATCCTGTAAAAGTAATACAAAAACATTTTGTGTAATTATTAGCTTAGATTAGATAGATTTGTGAAGTTATCATCATTTTCACGGTTATTTATTCTTGAATGTTGGTTTCTCTGTCACGCACACAACTATTGAGAATTATTAACTGTTAAAGTTATAAGCAAATGTATTCAAATGTTTCCATGGCACACTAAGGTTTTCATTTGAGAATTATTAATCCTACCAGTTCTACTACAATTCTAATAATTTGAAATTTGCACGTTCTCCTCATCATTTCGAATGCAAAATTGTTCATGAATTATCAATTATCATTGAAGTCAATATCAAGATTACACAAAATATCATAGCCTACTGCAATTCTTTCAATTTGAAATTTCAATTGACGTTTTCTCCGTCAAATCAAATGTAAAATACAAAGTGTGATACATCGTTGGAAAGATAATTTTGAGTAGAAATAAAAAATTGCAAAAAATATACAGGGTGCTATTTGAAATAAAAAAGGCAGAGTCACTTCCGGTCAAACCTGAAGTGACTTTCAATTTTTGTATTTCCCAGTTGAAGGTTCCTTGAACGAATTGGAGATCATGAGATTTTCAAATTTTTATCTTTCGAAATAGCTGAGATAATCCATTGGAACAGGTATACTGGGACACCCGGTATAAGGAAAAAAAAAATCACATAGCGCATGGTTTGGAAAATATTTTTATTTGTGGATTTTTTTTAAAAAAGTTGTTATTAGTCCTTCGTCAGTAAAATATATTGATATAACTTATCATTTCATTATGATAAAAAAACAGACACCTGCTTTCAATTTCGAAAATGTGTTTTTAATGGTACACCAGTTTATTAGGATTTATTTTTCCTGGTTTTTTTTTTCCAAGAAGAATTAAATATATTGTTATTATGAATACATTATCATAATGATTTTTATTCAATTTCATTATTTCTTATTCTTTCAAATCCTCAATACCACAGTGAATAATTTTCTTCGGCAATATAAGTACATAATTTTGAGTAGTTTTCAAGATCTGTGAAAAAATGTTCCTCTTCCGTTCGGTTTTCTGTACCACTTAGAACTCTCACTTATAAGGTTTTCTTCCCAAAATATATTATTGCTATTGTTATATTATTCTCAAATAGGTATTTTTCCCTATTATTTGCTTTGTGTAGTTCCATCTAGCTTATGGCTAAGGCTTGCAACACCCTTTATTTTTGAACCCCAGATTTGAATTATATGATTCAAATTTAAGAAGGTGAAATCACTTTGCCGATAGGCTGCTCAGATGGATACGGTTAGGCCGTGAGTAAGGTTCAATTAATGACTTTTCCTAGTTTATCAAATTGGGCCACTAAAAAAATTATACATTAATTAACTTGACTAGTTCAAGAGTTGGGCTCCAGGCTTGCTAAAGACAAAAGCCAAACATAAATAGAATTAAATAAATGTCACCTAGCTTGTATGGGAAGGCAAATAAATATGCAAGAAATCAACTTAACAAATTTATTCCAGACTGAATGGTAATTTGACTGGATAAAGATATAAAAAAATACTCTGATTAAATCTCTGAACATTTACAAAATCACGATTCGTCTAGCTGTTGGTGATACAGATATACCTGCGGAGGTCTTCAAGGGAGATGAAGGCTGGTTTATGCGAAGCTGGTCTCAGCGGTACGTCGAAGAAACTGATCTCAGCGGTACGATGACGAACCTGGTCGCGGGTGGTCATATATTGATTTTTGGACACCCTCGTTAGTGTGAGTTGGTTTGCTCTTCACGGACCAGGCTGAATTTGATGTGCTGTCTGACCTCCTAGGATACCAGTCCTTCTGTCTCAATAGGTGGCTTCACTCCGTGGTATATATCATGCGATGAAGATGAGAGGAATCAAAATTTGTACAAAAAGGGGAGAACGAAGAATATCCTTTGAACCTCAAGTTTCATGATTCAAATTTCAATCTAGAGTCAAAAGATAGATGCAAATGATAGCATACAAAAAAAATCTCAGTCTATATAGAAGACTGGAAGATAACAGTGAAAGAACAAAGATAATAGCAATCAAATCTGCTATTCTGGATTTGAATTTCCAAGTTAATTTTAATAATTTAAAAAATATTAAAAATGAGCAAAATTTAAAACCAAACAAAATAAACCTCACCCAAAACGTTATGTTCAAATTCAGTTAAATTTTGAAACAAAGTAAGCTTTGATAAGGCGATTATATTTACTTGAAGAGTTCAAAAAAATGGAATAAGTAAAGGTATTTCAAAAGAAATATAAACATTTCCTTGGAACTTTCCCAGAGAAAAAATATAGTATTTTAAAGCAAAATACTCTAAAATTGCCAGAGGAAAAATCTAATAGGTTCAAAGAAAAAATTCTCTAAAGGTTGCCATTTTAAAAAAATTCCAGTGCAAAAATATACTATTTTAAAGCAAGTACCATAGGAAAATATAGCGTTATAAACCAAAATACTCTGATAAGCTACAAAAAAAATTAGGGTTCATGAACCAAGATATTAGTCAGAGCAAAAGTATACTCTTCAGTTGAGATAAGAAGAGAGAGACACACGTCTTTCAGTGAGCACAACTCTCTTAGATAAAGATAAAGTTAAATAATTCTTTTTATCGAAGAATTTTCAGAGATAAACCGAAGAGGGAGACCTCATGTCTTTCAGTGGGCCCAACTCTCTTAGATAAAGATAATTTTGAAATAGGGCGGCAATTCCCTTTCCAAATCGATAAGCCAAGAAATTCTAAAAAAATTTAATGAATTTCCCTGCTCTTGGCGACAAGATAGTAACTAAAATGAATTGATTCCACAACGATCAAAAATAAAATAACCCTCACTGTGAATTGAATGGAGTAAATCGATATAAGGAACTTATTAAACGTGAATCAAATTTTATGCTTGAGGCATATATTGAATCGAGTATTCTGAGACCAGTTAAGCTAGAGGTACAATCCTCTCCAGAAGCAATTTTTTCTCAAGAGAAAAGAAAATTAATCTCATAAACATGTAGTTATGAAAATAAAAAAAATTGCTTACCAGTCCTATGAGGTACTGCCGAACTGTCCCAGAAAATTCGAATACACCCTTCAATCGGAATCCTTGGAATAATCCACTGGTCGTGTGAGGTAAGTAAGCGCTAGTCCACTGGAAATTACCAATTATCGGTACCTAAAAATGAAAAGCGTAGAACTGATTCCCAAAAAAAATTTGTCTCCAATGCTCGGAACAGATGTTACGTCAGCCACAACATGTGCTATAAATGCTTTGCCAAAATGGCCGAAATATATTTTGTTTTGTTTTTTTCTTTATTTGAATTACACAAATCAACCTTGATATAAATTAGCCAAAGTGAGATATAAAATAATATGTAGATTATTTAATCGTAAATTCACTGACAATTTGAAAGGTGACGAAAATCCTTAAAAATTTAATTACCACCAAGAATTCGAATATTACAAGCATAAAAAAGGTATAATGTTAATCATCTATAACATTAATTGCAAAATAAGGAAAAAATTTTACTTCACCAAACTCAACATATAATAATCTAAAATCAGAGACAATTCACTCAGCGCACCTGCCTATCTCGAGGTTCAATTCAAGAAAGCGATCGATCCTCCTTTCGGTTCGACGAAATAATAGTTCACCCGTTTTTTCACAAACTAACCTCGGTTTTTCCTCTATTGAAAAACACTTATGAAAAAAAACAACTACTTGACGACATGAATACAACTGTCATGATACCATTTTCAAGAGACGATAATAAAGGCGCATTCTTCACGACCTAAGTGACTACTGACCCGTACCACCGTAAAGATAACCGGAAACATTATGAGAAATTGGTTATGTATAAGGAAGTAACGGAAAATTCGTTACAGGCTTTGTCCGCTTTCTGTTATACCGTTTCCCATTATCCCGTTATCCCGCTATTCCGTGATTTTGTTTCCCGTTATCTCGTTTGGGTGGCATAATTGATTTGACAGCGAAAGTAATGCTTTGTGACGACTATTACAAATTCACCAATCCCTTTTCACCCCTGTAGGTATGGCATTTTCAATAAGAGAGCCAAAACACCAATTTTCAGTATTTTAACTCAAAAACTTACGGAACCCCAATAAACATTTTTAGCCCCCTTTTCACCCCTTTTCACCCCTTTAGTAGTAGAATTTCTGAAAACACTGAAAAGCGTATGTCTTCATATGTAACAAATACCTCAAATATCCATTTTTATGATCCTAACTTAAAATGTAACAGAATCCTTATGAAAAGTTTCACCCCCATTTTGACCCCTTTAGGGTTTGGATTGCTGAAGACACTGAAATACATATTTTTTTATTTGTAACAAAGGCTTCGAATACCAATTTTTATGATCCCAATTCGAAAACTAAGGGAACTCCTGTACAAACTTCCGAACCCCATTTAACCCTTTTATCCTTTCAGGGGTTGAATTTCCAATAATCTTGAAATACGTGTTTCGTTATTTGAAAAGAAAATGCCAAATACCAGTTTTCATGACTCTTACTTCAAAACTAACGGTATTAAGTTAGTGAATCAGTCAGTCAGGACATGTAATTATATATGTATAGATTATTTCAATTCATAAGTGCGTCTATATGTTCTATTGACTATTTTTTGTTGGTATATTTCTTAACCGACGAAACCAAAAAGAAGGAGGTTCTCTAGTCGACGCGTATATTAATTTTTTTTTTATCATTTTTTTTATGTATGATCACGCATAACTTTTTACTGAGACATCCGATTCCGATAATTCTCAGTGTATAGGGTGTACTTCAAAGTTGGCCCCATTTGAATTTCAGAAATGAAATCCAGCCCTGAGGGTAGCAAAATGAAGGATATTGATCACCCACCCTCTGAATTCTGGTCCGTTAACCGATTCTATCAGGCATAACTTTGTACTGGGATCTTCGATTTGGATTATCCTTTTTTTATCAGATAGGGTATACCTCATAGTTGATCATATTCCAATTTGGAATGAAATGATCCATCCCTATGGGTAGAAAAATAGAGGATAATTGATTTTTCACTTGTGAACAGTGGCACACATATGTTTGACATTGACAGATCCTCTTGCATCCGTCACAATAATAATTACATTCTATGAAAGGATGGAATTATATACAAAGTGATGGAATCAACTGGCCAGAACTTTCAAAAATAATTTATATTATGTAACAATAAATAGTTAAAGTAGATAATCACATTATTCAACAGTCAATAGTTGAAGTAAGCTAGGTAAGTAAGTATTTTGGAAGTGATCAAAAATTAATTAGGTAGTAATTAGTAGATTTCAGCCAACAAACCACGCATATCTTTCCATAGTAGTCCGATTTCGATGATAATTTTTTTTTCAATGGATAGGGTGTACTTCAAAGTTGGTCCCATCTCAAATTGGAAAAAAAATGCCATCTCCAAGGGTAGCAAAATGGAGGATATTGATCGTTCACCCTCTGAATTTTGGCCTATTAACCGTTTCTATCAGGCATAACTTTGTACTGGGTTATCCGATTTGGATGATTCTTTTTTAGCCACATGAAATTGAAAAATTATAACTTTTTAACAAAAAATTGAACCGACAAAATACGGAACTGAAAAGTAAAAAATAAAATAAACCTTCTTAGTCTCAATAACTAAGCTCCTGAACTAATGTAAGTAACTAATTTTGAGTCGGCGCCAAACAAACAAGCAAAAGATCTAGGTAAGGCGTAGAATGATGGCATCGAGTTGACATTCTGATAATTTTTTTGAAGTAATTTAATGATCTTCGTTGATTGTTCGTTTGGCGCCGACTCAAAATTAGTTACTTACATCAGTTTAGGAGCTTAGTTATTGAGACTAAGAAGGTTTATTTTATTTTCAGTTTTCAGTTCCGTATTTCGTCAGTTCAATTTTTGTCAAAAAGTTATTATAAAACAATCGGCTACTGATTTTACAACATAACTTGTGTCACACACCCAAAAAATTCCATCTTTTTTTGTACATTTGAACAGTAACATATTCTGATTAAAATTGAATTAATTTGAGTCGTTTACCTGAAAATTTTTCATGATTCATCTGTAATCTTGAATCTTGGAATACCCCAGATTCCTACATAATAATACATTTTAAGCAACCTCATTCGGTAACTTTCGTGGTACATAATGTAATAACCGAAACTGAATAATTCAAATCATATACAAGGAACATTACAACAATATAGATTTTCTGGTTCACAACATTTTAATTTCACAAAAGAATATATTCAAGTGAGGATTCTATAAGAAGATTGTTTTCATTCAATGAACGAAACAAATTAATTTTTTTTTGCTTGAGACAATAGCGAAAGTTTGGTGGCATTTTGTTGAATCTTTCATGAGAAATAGTTTGAGTGATTTGTGTATAACATTGTAAAGTACCTTTATTGAAATGGCGAAATATCGCAATATTTCAGTGGACTCCCGATTAAATCTTGACGTAATCGAAGTAATATAAATAGCGAAATCAATGAGAAAAAGTACTTACCAGGCTCATTCTCAAATATTTGGGAGGCAATAGAAGCCTCCACAATTTTTTTCGTTCGTGCGCGGAAACAATATATATTTTTTTATGACAATCTGAAACGAATGATATTTGTGTGCATCCCATGTGTTGCCAAATTGGGGGAATCCCAGTGACCTTCGAAAGTATACGTTTCAAACACTATAACATAAACAAAGTATATAAGCAGCGCACTTCAGCGGCGAGGGTCTGCATTAAATTTCAAATGGATATCGAAAATCGGGCCACTTCGACTCTCCCATATTTCTGTGGCTAAGTGTTTGTTACTATGGTACATGTCGTATATAACGAGAGTACAATAAAGAATTCTCGAGATGTAGTTGTACTGTGATTTGTATGTAAATAAATTGTATGTGTCGTTAAGTAGAACTTGAGAGCAGTTGCTGTGAGGTTATTATGACAATGAACATATGTGGTTCTAATGAATAGATTTTCGAAACGTTTCTACGACTACATAGTGTACTCATGTAATGTAATTTTATCAACTGATGAACTTTGGTCATTATGATTACATTATGTATCTATGGTTAGATTATTTTTGTTGGTTATCTTATTTTTGTTGTTGTATGTAGAATATTCAGTTCCGTATGAATGATTAAAATGCCAAAACAAAAATCCAATCTGCCTTGCAAGAGAACTGGAGCGTGTGAGTGCCTACCCCAAAATTAACATCTGAAATAATTCATCAGTCTATCGGGACACTGCAAAAAAATGAAGTTTATCCAGTTCCTCCAATTGTTTTCACAACAAGGAAAGACATGAATAATATGTATGTGCACTTCGAGTGATAAATAAAAAATATTCGAATTTTCAACATCAACATAACCTCTAATGTAAATGTCAGTTATTTTCAGCGTTTTCCATTAGGCGGAACTAGCGGAATGCTCATTCACTCAGTGTATATCTTCTTCTGTTTTGATAGCGTTACGACGTTAGTACAACAAAACTTCCCACTTGTGGTCATAGCGACTACATTACAACTTTTTTATGTAAGATATTGCGATGTCTTTGAGACACTCGTAAACTATTCTATGATAGTACATACCGGAGTAATTACAACTTTTCGACACTAGAAGGACGGCATCCATGTTTCTCGATTGATTAATAACATCATTCTGGTAGCCATATTGGAACAAAAATTATTTAAAATAAAAAAATGGGACCCTGGCTGTTATATCATTTGAAAAATCATTGGAGATGTGCTAATCGAGTATCTTCCGTATAATGGTCTACATATTTCAACGATTAATGAGAAAAAATGATGAAATATATTTTTTCTGAAATGAAAATAAATATTTATCTCTCTTCATTTTTGAGGCGCATGAATTTTAAGTGGGTAGAATTGGATTTTGATCCTAAAAATGGATTTGCTTGGTCACTAGAATTTCAGAACAATTTTTAAAGAAACATAAATGAAAATCATTTTCAGCTCGATAACTATCATGGTCACAGAGTATCATGAACATGTGAAGGAAGGCTGATTTATATATTATATTGATATTATATAAAATCTTTTGATATGGTATACCTATTGTAATACTATATTAGAGAGATCATGACCTTCATGCATAATGATATAATGACTACACTAAGACCACAGAACGACCCTTTTGCGACTGGCTTATATAAGTCTATATTGGCAAGTCATTACCACTACTTTATAACGTCGATGTGACGTCGCAAGAGTGTGTGTATTGGCATACATAGCGACGTCTTAGCATATTACAAGACATAAGTCATGGACTTTTGCGAAAGGTCTAGTAGACGTCTGTACAACCGAATTATGACCTCTGTGTGCTACTTGGGTAGCCTCAGTTATATCATCTGTTACGGCTGTCAAATTAGTAGCTGTGCTGAAACCTTTCCTGAAACCACATTGGTTATCAGATAAAATATTATTATTTTCCATAAATTCGAAGATTTTAGATACTTATGATTCTCAAATCACCATATTCTTTGCAATCACGTTTTTGAGGGGGAGGAATAATTTTGCTCAATACAACTATCAACATTATTAACTATAACTTGATCGACGAATGGGCAGAATATTTCAACATATTCACATTCATGTTATCAACGCCAAAAGCATTTGTTTTTATGCTTTGCAAAATTGAGTTAACTGCTTCAACAGACGTCATAGAAAACAAAAATGTTATATTCGGATCATACTTATTATTGTCATAAGAATTAATTCTATCGTGTTTCATTGGTCACACTTTGTAGGACATTTTTGAAGCAAAAATGGTTATTTATTCCTACTGGAACAGAAATATTCGTTGAAATAACATTATTGGATTTGAACCGAATATTCAAGTTGCTTAGGGTTTTCCTTGTTCTATAAGAGTTGTTTTCTGTGCAGACTGAATTGAGGTAGGTTTTTTTTTCATTTCTGGTCATAATGACAGGATACAACTTCACTAGAGTGAGAGTTTCTATAATAGACACAAATTCCTCCGCCTCTAGTAGCTCTTGGTTTGTTATAGAAGTTATATCCAGGAATTCTCATAGCTCCCGTATCCTCGTCAAAATCCCCTTCCGTAACAATCCTCGCAAAGTCATCAAAACCAGTGAGTCTGGAGCGAATATTAATGTGTGCAAATTTCGTTTCACCTTAAGATGTTACCAACTCTCAACTGTCATGAGAAAATGATAACTATAATTAATTGAAAAAATAATAATCTATAGAAGCTTAAACACTGAGCTGGGAGAAAAAAAAAGAAAGAAATAGAAACAATGAAATAAATTCTATTCTATGGAGATTTGGGTGAAGCAATGTAGCAAACTTGATGCCAAAAGGATATTTTCAGAGGTGTTCAAACAAAAATAAATTGAACCTAAATACTAATAACAAATATAGAGGGAAGAGGATGAAAAATGTATAGAAGATCACATATTATCTCAGTATTTTTTTATATGGTACCCCCAAGTGCCCCGACATATAATTTCCATCAAAATTTATGTGTAACCACAAATCACAAATCAACATTCCCAATATCTCTTTCACTGAAGGCTTTTGAAAAATAACTAAATAATCAAACGATTATTGAACTGAATATTGTTATATTTGCTAGGTATGGGGTAATGTATCTAGAAGATATAAAACAAAAGGAACTTGAGGGATAAAAGAAACACTGATTATAATAAAGAAAAGCCCCCATTTCCTATGAAACAATTATTGAGTTTACCTACATATAAAGAAAATAAAAATAGTTGTTGATATATATCCCTTGAAAAGCGAGTATACAGGGTGTTTCTTAAGTACGTGTAGAAAATATAGGAGCATGTTGCTGACGTCAAAATGAGAAGAACAGTTTCTATACACATATGTCCGCAAGTTATTCGTTTCTGAGATGCAGGATGTCAAAGTTGACTTCTTATTTTCATTTTTTGGGAATACATTTCAAAATAGTTGTAATATTTGAGTAGTAAAATGTGGTATCTGGAAATATTTTCCAATGAAAAAATCAAATTTGATATAAGTTTGTCTCATTCGTGAGGGTGGCGCCACCTGCATGTTTTTTCAGTCATTTGAAAGGTCGTAACTTTTTTTATACGTACCTGTATCACGTTTTCTATCCATTTTTTCTAACATTTTTCCGTAAAAAATACATTATTGGTAATCGTTGCATTTGAATTATTTCCGTGGGGCTCGTAAGTCGCCTCTAATTAGTAAATATCGGAAAAGATACGCCAATGCATTTGTCTTCTTTCTGTCAACACTTGAATGTAGTCCAAAAATAATTCTTGTTTTTTATTACATAGTTTTTTTGGGCTCTTTTCCGATTTAAGTAATTAACTTTCAGGTGACTACTTGTCATGTCATTTCAATCCGTTCTTGTGATAGTGAAGTTGCTTTCTGTATTTGTGTTCCAATCTTCTTCAGATGGCAGCATACACGAATAGCAAAATGGCTTATATGATTTACGTTTATGGTTTTGCCGATGGCAATTGCTACGATGCTAGACGTATTCATAATGAAAGATTTCCTAATCATCGAGCGCCAAATCACCAGACATTTAGAAACCTTTTTCAGCGGCTTATGGAGTCTGGATCCCTTGAAAAAGCTCCAGTAGCAGGCGGGCCGTTGAATACTAGGACACTAGAAGTTGAAGAAGCTGCTTTTCAGGCAATCGAAGAAGATCCACAGACAAGCACGAGGAAAATTGCGCAAAATCGTACATCACAAATTAGTTTGGTTAATTCTCAAACAAAATCATGTGTATCCTCATCACATACAGCGTGTCCAAGCATTGTTGCCCCCAGATTTCCTTCCCCGTGTAACATTTTACCAATGGAAACCCTCAATTTACTGCACTCATATTATTCACTGACGAGGCACATTTTTCAAAGAACGCCATTTGAACTTTCATAATAATCATGTGTGGTGTGACGATAACCTCTCGCAATAGTTCAGTCCAGGTTTCAACATCAGTTTAATTTGAAGTGGATTGGTATTGTTGGGGGTTATTTAATTGGTCCCCACTTTTTCCTGGGACTCTAAATGGAAATTCTTATCATGATTTCCTTGAAAATATTTTGCTCGAATTACTTGAAGACATTCCACTTTTACTGAGACAAAGAATATGGTTTATGCATGATGGAGCGCCAGCGCTTTTTACTTTAATAGAATAGAATATCTTTATTAGAATAGAATATCTTTATTTGACTATATTTTACACAGTTGTATATTCATAGCACGTCACAAAGAAAGAAATTGTATATAGCTAAAACTAAGGATACAAATAGCAATGCACACAATAATTACAATTAAGAGTTCATATAAATACAACAATTTAAAGCAATCAACACATTATAAATTAAAAATTATTGGATTTGGTAAGAGTGAGAAGTCAAACCACCTCCTTCCACACTTTTCAGATATTCCTCTACAGAGTAGAAATAATTTTCCAATAGAAATGATTTTATAGCTTTTTTGAAGCAGTACATGGTTAAAGTCTTCAATGATTCTGGTAGAATGTTGAAGAGATGGTAATTCAAGGAATTATTCATGGACTTTGTGAGTCTATATCTAGGTTCTCTAATTTTATGTGATTCTCTTATCATGTTCATGGATATCAGATTGGATAATTAGGTTAGGCAAATTCTCATGGACCTCAGTTGAAATACTCAGAATAAATAAAGATGGGAGGGTCATGATTTTCAGAGCTTTAAACAACGGTCTGCATGTATCACGATATTTGGCATTTGCCAGGATTCTAATAGCCTTCTTTCGTTTCCTGAATACAGTTGGGGCTTCCGAGGAGTTACCCCAGAGTAGTATACCGTAATCTAGGTGGGACTGGAATAGCGAGAAATAAGCCGTTCTCAGAGTACTTGTATTTGTAATATGCCTCAACTGGCGACTGCCGAATAGTGAGCTAGATAGCTTCTGATTCAAGATTTTGATGTGACTTGACCAGTTGAGTTTATGATCAATGGTTATACCTGATAGTTTGACGTTGGAGTTTTCATGGGTAGATGTATTGGTGGTAAATGCAACTCTTTGTGTTTTGTCATTATATATTTTGAGTCGGTTGACAATAAACCAGTTCTCAGCTTCATGCTCTGCCTCTGCAGCCATCAAAGTTAGGGAATCATAGTCCTTATGAGAATATATGAGGGTGGTGTCATCCGCGAACAGAACCCCATCATGGGGTGTTAAAATTTGCGTCAAGTCATTTACATAGATAATGAAGAGTAATGGCCCCAAAACAAAACCTTGAGGGACTCCGAACTCTACTTCTCTAAAATTAGATAAACCATTGTTATAAGATACTGTTTGGAATCGATTTGTTGTGTAGGATTTAATGAGGTTTAGAGTAACTCGACTAATTCCATAGACATTAAGTTTTTCGAGGAGGATATTGTGAGAAACGCAATTAAAAGCCTTGGACAGGTCACACAGTGTAATACCCATTTGGTTTCCCTAAGGCCCTGGATCAGTCTCTCCACAACGTATGATACTGGGTGGAGCGATTTGACCTAAATCCGAATTGTGAATGATTAAAAAAGAATTTGTCTTCAAAATTCCTTGTCAGTCTGTGTTTTGTTATTATTTCGATTATTTTTGAAAAAATGCAGATGATTGATATTGGTCTGTAATTTCCAGTATCATTCCTGTCACCCTTTTTAAATATGGGAATAATTTTAGAGAATTTAATAGTTCGTGAATTTTCAAATCAGCGATTTAGAAACAGATGGATTGGTCGAGGCGCTGAAGTTCCAGATCATATCGATGCAAGGTGGCCATTTTGAACAATAACTTTAATTATCACCCTCAACCAACTGTTTTAGTATAAAATTGGTCTTAATTACTGTTATTATTATTGGCATTGAATTGTAATAACACTCGACCCCTATTTTAAAATAAAATGTAAAGAAAATAATTTCTTTAACTGAATTAATTTTAAATTTAAAAATATTTTCATTCAAAATCACTTGCATGGATCATTTCAAATCCCAATAACTCGAAAACAGTTGCTTGCAGCGACCTCTACCAAGAATCTATTTTCTTACACAAAAATGTTGGGAAAATCGATTTTTGCACTAGAAAACGTGATCCATGTACGTACAAAAAAGTTATGACATTTCAAATGGCGCCACCCGCACGAAAGAGACAAACTAACATCAAATTTGATTTTGTCCTTGAAAAATACTCCCAGATACCAAACTTCACTCGAAAATTACAATCATTTCGAAATTTATTCACAAAAAATAAAAATAAGAAATCAACATTGACACCCTGCATCCCAGAAACGAATATCTTGCGGACATATGTCTATAGGAACTTTTCTCCTTATTTTGACGTCAGCAATTAATTTTTCACACGTACTTGAGAAACAACCTGTATATTAAATATTCAAATAATACTCTACACCTCTTTCGAATCTACTTCAAAATGAGTTCCGTACTCATCCCCATTTTTAAACAATAATGATTTCAATCCTCAATCGCCATAATTAAAATAATTCAATCGATACAAAAATACGGAATATATTTCTCGAAAAAAAAGCAAGAATTCAAGTAGAGAAATGTCTCGATTCAATCGAAACAATACTTTCAATTAAATATGATATTTCAAGCACAACTTTTTTGAGCTAATCTTACAATAATTTTCTATCTTGCAATTGACGATATTGATAATTAAACATATACAACGGGTCACAAGGAAACCAAGTCTTTCATCTATAACGACCACGTTCTTCAACTGAGCTTGCAATTATTATTTATTCCGCAATCAGCTTATTGGTTAAATAGCATTTATAACGTTAGGGAGACTGACACTCTTTTTCTCGTTACGGCCGCCTTGACGATTCATCAAACTAGAAACTGAAATAAAACATTAACAGCAAAAGTGGTTTAATGTTTACGTATTGGCTTTATTTCATATCCAACCTTATAGGCGGGGATTCATTCGCTATGTGTATTTTTCATTGCCGTTCCAGGTGCATCACGAAATATATCTGATTTGATGCAAAAAATAATTTGTCGAAATCTAAGGTATTTCAATGAAGTGGTGAATAATTTACATTAAATATTTCTGAAGATATTCTTGTTTAGGAAGTATAGAAATTTCCTACCAAGTTGGTGACAATGATATATACACCAATTCGTTGTTTGTAATATTTGAGAATTGCCAAGTTGACTACATTTGATTGTTATATGCATTTTCGGCAACTAAAAAATGCATTTTGGCACATGTCATGTGATCACCGGCATTGCAAGATTAGATCGAACACCCAAGATATCTACAAAAACGGTAATGAAAGTAAGTGATTTTCATACTGAGGTCTCAATCTGCCTAACACCTTAGTGTAGTCATTTGGGATTATGTGACTTGACGCGGGGATCTCAATCTGCCTTCTCCTTCGAAATAACTTTCTTTGGCTCTCTTGAAAATGGCTCCAAAATGGGAGCCGAAACTTCGAAATTATCAAATTGCCAAACGCGGTTCAATCCGAAATTTGAATATATATATATTGTAATGATAGGATTTTTGTTAATTATTTAATTTATTATTATTATGCTTAGAAATATTTTTACCCCGCGTTGGGCGACAATTGTTATGATGGGTTGATTATATGATTTATAATTTGTATGATTTCAAGAATTTATTTCATAGATTATATTTCTGAAACCCTATCATAACAAATAAAAAACTCCGGCTATGTTATGTTACCTTTGTCTCTTTTTTAACATCTTTTACGTTATCCCAGCTCAGTCAGGTACGCCTATGAACATATATGACTCCTTCTTCAGTAGCAGGTCCCTGTAATTGGTGTTGCCGGATATGGCACTATCGATTCGATCATAAAAGATGTTCAGTGGAGAAAAATAAAGTAACAAATTGAAAAATAAACAGAGATTTGCAGAGAATAATCAAAGTAGTTGACTTTATTCAGATGAAAACTCAAATATACCCTACTCTGCGATAGGTACCTTATACTAGCAAAACAATGACAAAAAAATAGTGCAGTTTGATGTTTGTGATAATGAAAATTTGATGAAGAAAGTTTGAACGTATTATCAGTCTTTTGGGTGTGGAATTTTATGGTTGTTCAGCCCAAGACAAATAACACTTAAAGTTATTGGTTTTATGTGAACGGTTGCACTTAGGGGAGTTCGTTTATGAATACCTTGTGGCTGCTTTTCTGTTGACGTTTCCAATCCTGTGGACGTATTTCAGGGATCTCACTGACAGCTCACCTGCACTCCTTCCAAGGATTTATTTTCTGGACCAGGTAGGTGGAATTTTTATTTACTATGTGCTTCCTCCGATCAGCCTCTCAAGAAATCTTCCTCGTTCGGCAATTTTATATCAGGTTTTCTTATATTATGGGTGAAAACTTCTTTTCAAATTTAGTACCTGGCTTCACTTTCTCGAAACTTTTTCAATCCTCTCAAACTTGTTATCCTGATCCATGGCAACACTCACCAAATTTTTATTTTTCACAGATCTACGAATTTGTATCACTTCCTACCGAATTATTTGCTATTCTAAATTATTTTAATGATTTTATGAATGATATCTAATTCTAAATCTTACATACTATTCACAGATTCATATAAAATATTTTTTTTTCAATTTCTGCCCTTACATTTTATTCTATATCAATACTATTCCCACACAAACTCTTTCGAATCCCATTGGTGGGTTTTCTGTTCATGTGAATTGTCATTCAGGCTGTTCGAAACTTATCTATACTTTGATCTTGCCTTAATTCAATATTTTCCATAAATTTCAATTTTGATATGGTTCAATCCTGGATTTTTGTCAGATGTTTCGTTGGATATGAAATTTTGATATCAGAACTGCTTCAGGAGTGTTCTATTCTTACATATGTATCGACCAAAGCATAGTATAAGGTTCTATAGTAGTGAAAAAAATAAAGAAAATTGTAAAACAACATAGCAATAACGATACTAATAAAAATAACTTATAATAATAATGATAATTATAAGTTTAATTATTTGATAACATTCCCTATGCTCAGATCAGCAGATCGTAAAGTAAACAACTCAACCACTACCTTCTTATGGATATAAAACGAAAAACCATAACAAACCAAGAAGGTCCAAACGAATACTATGTTTGAAGAGTTGTAATGTTTTTAATCCTGATGAAGACGAGGATCCACCCGTCGAAACGTAGAAACTTAATTACAGATGTTATACCAGAACAAAGTTGTAATTAATTTATGAAAGTCAGATCCACGAACCTAAAACCCAAGAAAGCCAAAAATATACCCTCAGGTTCAAGAAATCACCAACAACAATATATATATATATATATATATATATATATATATATATATATATATAATATATATATATATATATATATATATATATATATATATATATATATATATATATTGTTATGATGCGTTGATTGCGGTTCGTTTTTATTTTATTTTTTTTATTTACTTTCCACAACCTGACATCATAACGAAAAAAATTTTGTTTTTGTTTTACTATGTTTTTACTATTCTCAAAATCTTCAAACGAGTTCCCCTTTGAATTCAATTCAATATATATTGACAAATGAATATCCATATAAATATTCAATACCTCCAGCTATGCATTTTACCTTCTTTCCATCTACTCTTTTACCTCATTTCCTTCACCTCAGCTAACTCAATCGGTACGCCTATGGAATCTCAGAAGTCGGTTCTAATGTGGAGCCCTCTGGTTATTCTTGAAGTCAATTTCAGAAATTGACAGCTGTTATTGCTCAATCAATGAAAATAAAGCAGAAATCAATCAAAATAATAATTTCCTCTATTTAGGAAAAACTTACTACTACCTATTCTGCGATAAATAACCCATCTAGTGCTTCATAGCAAATATATACAGGAAGTGTGCGGTTATGTGATACTAAAAGTGACATTTAACCTAGTTTTATAGGTTATGTGGTCAGTACAGTAATTCATGAAAAGTTCTATCAAAAGGGTTCTTCAAAAGTTTTAATTCAATTGCACTGCAGTAACTTTTTATGGTTTCGAAAAATACCTGTGACTTCTTGTAACGAGAATGTTCAGTGTTTCGGATTTCTCCCGTTCTTGGAAACTGCAGCCCCTTTGTCGTCTGTGACTTCGCCTCGTACTGGTTGTTACTTTTGTTTTCATTTTTATTATAGTTCACGAAAAAAACAAAAAAAGAAAGAAAAAGACAGATAGTAAATAAATATTTTCAAGTTGACAGGTTTTGACTTTTCCTAGAAACAGAAATTCTATTAAAAAGCCTTTCGAGCCGATACTAAAGGTATTCTTCCAGGTAAGCAGTAACTGGTCCTTCTCTGCCTATAAAAAACCTGCACTGTGAATAAATCAGCAGTCTAATGATGTCCAAATCAATGTCAAATGTAAGACAAAGTAAACGTCTAAAAAGTAAAACTGAGTTGGGAGAAAAAGTGATGCAATCTTCAGAAAATATTGCCGAAAGAACTGTTTCGAAAGCGGAATCAGTATTTGCCAAAAGTATCAAGAGTCATAGTTCAAGACAAATCAAAAACTGATTCAAAACCCAAATCAAGTCGAGCCAAAACCATAAAGAGACACAAATCCGGACAAGAGCGAATCAAAATCGAAATGGAGAAGAAAGAACTTTTATACAAGCATCAGAAGAAAATGTTAGATTTGGAGTTGGAAATGAGACTGGTGGAGATGAATGCAGAGGAAACTACTTCCGAAGAGGAATCGGAGTCGACAGATACAGAGTCGAAAAGGAAATGACTGATATTGAAGAATGTGTTGATGGTAAGTATCCATGGGATAGCAGCCGTCAATCAGTATCACCGGCAAAGGATTCTCAAAAGGTAGTACCTATTTCTAACACTGAACAGATAAGTATTCTTTATATTCCTCCAAATAACACAGCAGAAACTTATAACGCCCTCTTTGAAATACTGAGCTCATTAGATTTTTCGTACAATAACAACATACTTTTCATTGGTGACATCAATTTAAGTGAATACTTAACTACTCTGGATGGTAGGGAGCCATCGCCCCGTGTTTCCTCATCATTCAATTTCATTAACTTTTTCGAATTAGATCAATACAACATCACAAACAGCAATAATAACATTTTATACTTGGTTTTAGCCAACTTTATATGTACCGTTGAGTCAGCTCCTGAAATAATATTTCCAGAAGACAATCATCACCCCTCCCTCCTAATTACATATGATATAATCGGTAAACGTTGTAATAATAAAAATAAAACTAACTCGGTCTATTATAACTATAAAAGAGCGAATCTTTCTGTACTCTACCAAAAAATTGCTGAAACTGATTGGGACTTTTTGGTAAATATACCTGATTTAAATGAAGCATTCAATAAGTTCTATCACAACTTGAATGAAATTATTCACTCTGTTGTCCCCTTAGTTGAGGCCTGTGAAAGAAACTACCCGCCTTGGTATAATTCGAGCATTATAGGAAAACTCAAATGTAAACATAGAGCTTGGCGCAGATACAAAAAAATTCCAGGATCAGCTTGCATTTATTGAATTCCAAAAGATAAGAAGAGAAGTGAAGTCTGAAATTGAATCTAACTACCAACTGTACTGCCGTAATATCGAACAGCAAATCAAAACGGAACCAAAAAAATTCTGGCAATTTGTAAAAAAAAAGAAATACTCGTCATCTCTACCACTAACAATGGTCTATGATAGCATTGAACATAATGACCCCGTAAGCATTGCAAATGCCTTTGCAGAGTATTTTAGCAATTCTTTCGCTACACCTAGTCAAACCATACAAAATAATACTACCGTAAACTTGGCGAATGATGCTTTGATCATAACAGAATTTTCGGAAAGTGAAGTTTGTGAAGCTCTCAAAAAAATCAAGCTAAAATTTACAATGGGACCTGATAAAATACCAGCTTTCCTGGTTCATGATTGTGCCTCCTTATTCGCTACACCTCTGGCAATACTTTTCAACCTCCCAATAAAATACCAACATTTCCTTGATGTGTTGAGACAATCTAAATTAAAACCAGTTTTCGAAAAAGGTGACTAACATGACATAGAAAACTATCGGCCTATTACAATAGTCAATAATTTTTCGAAATCTTTCAAAATCCTTCGTAATAAACCACTTCACAACCATGTCAAAAATCAAATAACTGAGTTACAACATGGCTTCTTCAAAGGTAGGTCAACTACCACAAATCTCTTCTGTATTACTCAGTACATATCCAACACATTCGAAAATAATGCCCAGGTAGATGTCATATATACGGACTTTTCCAAGGCCTTCGATAAGCTTGATCATGATATTTTACTCAGGAAACTGAATGCATTTGGCTTCACAGGGAACTTGAATACCTTTTACCCCTCCTATCTACAAAACCGCTCCCTCTACGTTGAGTGCCATGGCCAGAATTCCATTTTATTTACACCAACATCAGGCGTTCCACAAGGTTCTGTTTTGGGTCCACTTTTCTTCAATCTGTTCATAAATGACATTATTGAGGATGTCGGAGTCAATTGTTCATTATATGCGGATGATTTGAAATTATATATAAAAATAAACTGCCAGAATGACTGTGCCATTTTACAAAACGCCCTAGATAGAGTAAATACTTGGTGCCAAAATAATCGCCTTCTATTAAATGCTAATAAGTGCTCAATTGTAACATTCACTCGGAAACAGAACAATATCACCTATAACAACTCAATTGGCAATGATGTGCTCCCTAGATCCAATTTTGTTCGTGACCTTGGTGTCACCTTCGACCAGAAATTATATTTTCCAACACACATAAATAAAATTACCAATGAATGTTCAAGGGCTTTAGGTTTCATTGTCAGAAATACTCGTGATTTCCCGAATAAGAACACACTGCTACTGTTATATAATTCCTATGTCCGTTCTAAAACAGAGTATGCATCTATCATTTGGTGTCCATATTATGATGTCCATTCAAATAATCTTGAACGAATCCATACACGCTTTATGAAATATCTCTCTTTCAAAGAAGATGGTGCGTACCCTGCTACAGGAATATGTAATACCGCTTTACTAGAGAGACATAACTTTACCTCTCTTGCAAGTAGAAGGAATACATCTGCTCCGATTTTTCTTTATAAGGGTATCCATGGCCAAATCAACTGTAGTGCTATTTTGAGTATGCTGAATTTTCATGTTCCAAGAGTAAATTCAAGATATAACACTCTATTTTACCTCGAATTCTCTAGAACAAATGTACAGAAAAACTCACCCTTATTCAGAATCTGCAACAACTTCAATGCTGTCAATGACAGTTGTGACATTTTCTCTTGCAGCATTGCTTCATTGGAAAAAATCAGGTTTTGATATTAATTTTCCTTTTCTCTAGTTTTTGTATCATGTCTCATTTCTACACTATTGTTGTATCTTTACTGATTCTCAAATTATTCATATTTTTTTGTTTTTGTACCTGTGGTTTTCCCACCCTGTAAATGGATTTAAGTTGGGTGGTGTACAATAAAAAAAAAAATATATATTTCTAATGGCTCCAATACTTTGGACCTAATATCAACAAATATCACTGAGGCGAATGTGAAACGCCCTGAGTATGGTTGGAAAACCACCATCCAGCTCTCGAAATAATGTTCACCGTGGAATTTGAAAAGTAACCGAATCCTCCGAATGTAAGCGCGTTCAGAAGGGGAAACTTTGAGGAGAATATATATAGAACGCTTTCGCAGTGTTTTTTGTTAGATATTCTGAGTATGGATAATGTAGACGGATGTGTAGATACTTTCTACGATTTCCTGAATGCTATTTTTGAGAAATGTTTGGAAAGATAAACCATTTCCTCCAAAATCGATTTCCAGCATGGTTCTCAAAAGAACTCGGGCACAAAATTAAATTGAAAGAATGTTTTTTCAAAATGATAAAAAAAGTCAAAATAGTAAATTTGTATAAAGGTAAAATATAACGAACGCAGGATGGATGGGAAACATTTACATAATAGGTGTTATGAAACATATACAAAAGAAATAGAGGTGACTTACAGAGTGACCCCAAAAAATTCTGGAAATATATCAAGGAACATCGAAAAAACTGTGCTGTTGCTAACAGATTCACTTATAATAATGATGAATTATTCAATGATGAGGATATTGCAGACGGTTTCGTAAATTTCTTCAAATCGGATGGCGGAGCGCTGGCTCCACATAATCCGAACGTTGTCTGAGGACATCTTAATAGAACTTTCAAAGACAATTGGATTGGTACTCATGGTCCAGTTCGTTGGCCACCAAGGTTACCAGACCTCACGCCAATGGATTTTTTTATTTGGGCAAAGTTTATGTTTATAATAGACCTCAAAATCACGAGGAACTTGAAGACAGGGTAAGGAGACGAAATTACTCCGGCTCAACTAGTGAATGTCATGCGGCATTCTCCGAAAAAATACAAAAATGCATTGACGTTAACAGGCGACATTTTGAACAATTATATTAACTGAGTCTGGCATAGGTGTTGAATTTCTTTCGAATTGAGTTAGAAAACTGTACGTTCCAAATGTCTACTATTTTGTAGGAAAATTATCGAATTAAATATTTTGTTGCATCCGATTTTGCAGTTTCAAAAATAATTCCAGACCTATAGAAGAAATTCAATATCATAGCCAAATGAGATGAAGTTAAAAGGTTATAGCATGGTATAGCATGGAAATTATCTTCTAAAAAAATAAATATGAAACAAAAATATGGAGGTTTTTTTATGTTTTGTATTTCAATATGTATTGAAGTAACTAAACAACTTTAAAAATTCCTTTATCAGCATTTAAAAGAAATGAGTGTATTGATGTTGAAAAATGAAGAAAAACTAAAATTGTAAAAAATGTTAGTCTGCATAAAACTTATTGTGTAAAAAGTTTGGCCATGAATCATTGTTACTTACATGATATTGTTCAATCTTCCATAGCATACTTTCATGAAAATGTTCCGTTACAAGGGGACAAAAAGTATTTTTTTTTTTATAAAATTTCAATTATATCAGCAGATTGTGAATTGGAAGTATGATTGTGATATATCATTAGAAAGGTAATTCTATACCGAATCGTAATTTGAAAACAAAATACTTTCTATCTGAAATATAAAAACTTGATGCGCTTCCGGTCAAACCGGAAGTGTCATATTTGGTTTGGTACTTGCTGAATTGTACATTCATAACATCAAATCGAAGTACCGAATTTGAAACAACATCTATATGAAATAACAACGAAGATACAGGGGGGGGGTAAATTGGTTCAGGGTCACCCGGTATACACTGACTAGGCCAAAGCATCCGATAGAGTTACCCACGACGTTTACTTGAAATGAAAAGCACTTGGTTCCTTAAACAACACTCTTGACTTCTTTTACTGCTATCTCCCAAGCAGAATACAATTCGTACAGTTCAACAACGTATCTCCGTTCGAATTCACCGCTAATTCAGGCGTTCCACAGGGGTCAATTCTAGGAACCCTCCTTTTCGTGTTATTTGTTAATGACGTTTCTCAGTATATTGAGCATTCTGTATTTCTCCTATATGCCGATGATCTCAAGCTATTTAGAAAATTCGAAAGCAAAAAAGACTCTGATGTGCTTCAAGATGATCTCAATAATCTCTCGAATAACTTTCCGGTGTCCGACCTATTTCTCAACGAAGCTAAATGCCAATTAATGGCCAATGGCACCTATTTGCAGCTAATCAATGAGATGAAAGATTTCGGGAACTTTTTCTCTGGGGTTTTCAATTTCTCTGGGCATATTGAATATTTAGTATCTGAATGTTCTAGAAAATTGAGTCATAATTTGAGATCTAGCCTAGAATTCAATCGCAATACTTGTTTGTTACTATTCACTCTAAGCTGAAATATGGAGATGTGTCATTTGGAATACAAATACTTTTTCATATTCTGATACGATAGAAAAAATCCAGAAACGATTATTGAGAACTCTTTTCTTCAGGAAACACAAGGTCTGGCCCTTATTTATATTTTATTCCAGTCAATTACTAGAATTTAATGTGCGACCATTGAAAGACCGTGAGTCCTTGGAAGTAGTTTTTGTTTTCAACATTCTCAGAACATTGAGAGTACCTGAAATTCTACAAACTATTGATTTTATTACACTTGACATGAGACTTTGACTGACGATGCGAGCCCATACTGTTCGACTTGTGGAATGAAAAAAGAATTCAAAAAAATGATTCGTATACAAACATTTCCAAAAATTTTTGTTATACATTTGAAACGTGTTTCTTCAACAGATAGCAGTAAATTGGACAATGTGATTAATTTTTTAACCGACGAAACTAAAAAGGAGGAGGTTCTCTATTCGACCCGTATATTTTTTTTCCCATCATATTTTTTTATGTATGATCACGCATAACTTTTTACTGAGGCGTCCGATTCCGATAATTCTTTTTTCAGTGGATAGGGTGTACTTTGAATTTGGTCCCATTCGAATTTAAAATATGAAATCCATTCCTAAGAGTAGCAAAATGAAGGATATTGATCACTCACCCTCTGAATTCTGGTCCGTTAACCGATTCAATCAGGCATAACTTTGTACTGGGTTCTTCGATTTGGATGATTCTTTCTTTAATAGATAGGGTATACCTTATATTTGGATTTCGAAAGGAATTAGCCACTCCTACGGGTGGAAAAATAGGGGATAATTGATTTTTCACTAGTGAACATTGGCACACACATACGTAGTTGACAATGACAGATCGCTACTGACATTATTCTTATTCCACATCCGTCAAAATCAGTATATTTTATGAGAGGATGGAATGATATACAAAGTAATGAAATATACTAACCAGAACAACGAAAATAATTTATATTACAACAAATAGTAAAAGTAGATAATCATATTATTTAACTGGTAATAGTTGAAGTAAGGTGGGTAAGTAAGTATTTTGGAAGTAATCAAAAAACAAGTAGGTAGTAATTGGTAGATCTTAGCCACAAAAAATTGAAAAATAAAAACTTTTCAACAAAAAATTAAACCGACGAAATACGGAACTGATGAAGTAAAAAATAAAACTTTTTAACAAAAAATTAAACCGACGAAAAAATCAACTGAAAAGCAAAAATAAAATAAACCTTCTTAGTCTAAATGATAATTGAGCTCCCAAACTAAAGTGAGTAACTGATTTTGAGTCGGCGCCAAACAAACAATTATCGAAGATCATCATCTATGAAAGAAGTCATCAAAACGCAGCCGTGCATCTCGCTGCCATCATTTTACGCTTCACCTAATTCAATTGCTAGTTTGTTTGGCGCCGACTCAAAATCAGTTACTTTAGGAGCTCAATTATCATTTAGACTAAGAAGGTTTATTTTATTTTTTGCTTTTCAGTTAATTTTTTCGTCGGTTTAATTTTTTGTTAAAAAGTTTTTATCTATACAAAATTCAAATTTGGAACAAGATTCTGTTCAGAGTGTAATGAATACTATTTATAATATGATGATGTTTTGACCTTCTATATTTATATTGGAAAGAAGTTGTTGGGTCTCTTATAGAAAACCAATATTTCTCAGTTAGCCAACGTTTCGGCAATATATTTCGCCATCCTCAGGGCTCTAAAATATAAAATTATGGACCATTACAAAAGAAAAACTGCACAAGAACAATTTTTATAAGAGTAAAAGTATTTCAACTTTCGAACTTTCACACGTTCCTATTTTCACTTTGATAAAAATTGTTCTTGTGCAATTTTTCTTTTGTAATGGTCCATAATTTTATATTTTAGAGCCCTGAGGATGGCGAAATATATTGCCGAAACGATGGCTAACTGAGAAATATTGGTTTTCTATAAGAGACGCAACCCCAACAACTTCGTTTCAATACTATTTATAATATCTACGCCATATCTAATCATAGCGGCAGCATTTCCACTGGCATATTGCAAACACATATATTCTAATTGTTGGCATGGTTCTCGATGACTTCCGTGTATTTTCCAAGATTGATTCTCTCATCTCCCATGGAGCATGTGTCCTCTCATGTTACTCATGTTGATGATCTGAATTCTGATGGTCTTGTGGGTTTTTCCGGGTTTTCCTCCAGCTGAAACAGCAAATGCGCCATCACTTCCAGTCGGGGACTCAAACAAGATTTTCATCTTGGAATTATTTTCTATTCAATACTTCGCTTTTGTATTTTTGAATCAGTTATTATATCTATGTATTATTCTCAATAAAATTGTTATAGTTCTTGTGAGGTAACAATTTATCTCCTCTTCAACAATGTCTCGAGACCGTCAACGAAATGGCACGAAATATTCAGTATTGCAGAGGGACAACACCTTCGAATGCTCAAATGTGTCTGAATCTATTCTGGTCATTTCATTCTATATTGTTATTATATTGTTTTCAACTCTATTATTGTATCTTATAAATATTATGTGTTGAGTAACTTGAAAAAACTGTGAAAGCTTTATTGTTTTCAACTGTATTATTATTGTATTCAATTAATATTATGTGTTAAGGAACTTTAAAAAAACTGTGATTCATGTAAGTGTAAATCATTATGTTTGTTGCTCAGTATAAATAAATTGTTATTCTATTCTATTCTAAAAACTCTATTTTAATTTTTGGTTTGATTTCCAAGGGTAGGTTGTACTCTGAAGTGGGATATGTAGCAGCACAATAGTAGTTTATGTAACAAGTTCGCAAAGTGAGGCTTCATCAGACGAATCGGAATGTTTACCGGAATAAGCCATTTGCGTACGTGTTGCATACAATATTTTTTGTATTAGATTTCCAAATAAACAAAACATATGCTACACATATTTCCTCGCCGTGCATACACTTTCAATCACCATCATACGGTGGTGTAAGGAAATTTTGCAAAAATCTAGCAATTGTCAAATATTTTTCAAATATTAGTGTTAATTTTTCATGGAATACGCATT
This sequence comes from Gonioctena quinquepunctata, assembly GCA_018342105.1. Taxonomy (NCBI): domain Eukaryota; kingdom Metazoa; phylum Arthropoda; class Insecta; order Coleoptera; family Chrysomelidae; genus Gonioctena; species Gonioctena quinquepunctata. The sequence goes on along the minus strand of JAFIRS010004182.1, from coordinate 30,154 downwards.
CCAAAAGAGTATTTCGAAGAAAACGTATGCTATCACTACAAAATTTCAAATAATCTAGAGTATTTTGCGTCTTCTGAAACGTTTTTAGGAAATTAATTACAAGTTTTCTTAATGAACAAAAAGAGTCCGATATAGTGTTGCCATGACGACTTTACCGGCCCAGTTCGGTAAAGTGGTGGCTTGCGGAATATTTTCAGTATGCAAAATAGGCATTTCGTAGAGCGTGTACAAAAATAGTTATTTATGTACCAAGGACGAGAAACTGTCTATTATAGTCGACCCTGCAAATTGATAGCCAAGGCGCAGCCGAGGCTATGAAGCAGGCGAGACAATAGACTGTTTTTAGCCGAGGTACATATTACATTTTTTCGTCGACCTCTACATACCTTTATGAAAGTAAGCACTCACCTCTTTGCTGGCCTTGGCTACGTCCCACTCTTCGAACTGCAGAATCGATCATAATTTTGATGAACAAAATGTATTCTGAAGTGTAACAACTCTCTATTTTAATCATACTACAAAATTAAATCAATCTCGAAGATGAATATTGAACGAACAGTTTGTGCATTTATTGACATCAATTCATGCTGCCGAAGAAGATGCAAGAGACAAGTTTTGATTTTTGGTACTTGTTGATGCAACTTCAGATGCAGGTGCTCCAGCAGCACTATTTCCAAAACTTCTCTCTTGGGGTGTTCTACCCGTTAAAATGCTTTTTGATACGTTCATTTTATTGGGAATGGAATCCTCAATATATTCCTCGGCGACTGTTGAGGATTTCCATCATTCGTGCTGTTTTAATGACAGGATATCTGCGCTGGTATTGACCAAAAGTGTTGCAGATGTGCGCCGATATCAATGCTCTCTCACTCTCTACACTTGCACTGTACACTTTCCTAATTTATAATTGACGAGAACTATATTATGATTGAAATGCTTCGGTCTTAAGTTGGCGTATTGTCGAAATATTCCTAAAGGATTCACTCCGTCGCAAAGTTTGTCTGTAACTGTAAAAACTCGCCTTTTACCATTTTCTGAGTCTGGAATAGTTATTACAAGCATGTCGCCTTGATCAGCAATATCTTTGGTCGTTATTTTACGTAATTCATCTCTTCGACAAGCCCCAGCAATTCCAATAATTAAACAGAGCTGTAATAACAATGAATACATCAGCAAATGATAAGTTCCATCTGGGGCATCACGAAGAAATTTGTTTATTTCATCTCGACTAAATACTCTAGATTTTTTCGCTTTGTACCCAATGCTTTGTTTTTCCAAAAATGCAATAAGTTTCGGAAATTTGGATATATCAACGTGTTCCTTAATGGCTAATGTGGATTCTAGCATAGCGTATATTGACCATAGCGTTGATGACTTATAATTATTGCCAGCTTTTCTAGAGAAATAGGCCAGAAGAACATTTTCTGAGAGATCCTCGACATTAAGTACCTAACGCAAGTTCTTGAATGTGTTGTATTGTTTTTTGTATATAATTCGTGAATTCTGGGGTAGTAAATCCAATGTCGCCGCAGTGGCCAATTCCCGCAGCTCCGCAGGAGTGTTACTGATATCCATATCGCTATCACCATCCATTCTTGATTATTATGAACGCTATTATTCACACCACGGTCTGATTCACACGTGAAATCTAGCGGATTCCGTGAATAATTAATTTGACAACAACAAATGACAGTTATTGTAACAGGCTCCTATGTTTTTATTAAATCGTGGATTTACGAAAATGACTCAATCGCCGCTCTCGCACCGTGCCGCATCATAGTGACTACAGTGGACGAAAAGAGTTTGCGGACGAAAAATATTTGCCTTCAAAAATAGTCGATTTTTCATTCGCAAATTAGTACGTAAAATGTCATTTTTTGTAGAGGTCGACGAAAAAAGCTTATAACTGAAATAAACATTATTTTTTACTTTTTTGTCCATGAATGAACTATGACTTTATTCCACTGAAATTTTTTTGACAATCATTCAAATTTTGTCATTTTGTGTCATATGAAACAATTTCACCCAATCATGTCAACATTACACTGATTATTGCATTCAGTGCAACTATCAATCACTATGACAACACGATTGAGTTTGACAACTAAATTCCAAATAAATTTCAAAATGTCACGTTTTGGCAATGCGAATGTTCAAAGTATAAATGCGCTAATCGAAAAAAAAAATCCAGAAATACAACCTACAGTCACAAATATATTTGGGGAATATTTATGATATTTTGCTGCGAACGAGAATATGAATTAAATGAACATAGAAGCTTAGAATAATTGGCGGTGATACTGAAAGATTGGGCGGTCAATATGAGAAAGAAAGACAAGACCGAACTTAAAGAAGCAACGGTGAAGACAATGTGGAACGTTTCATGCAAACTTTTGCAAGAAAAGTACTATAATGACTATAATATTATGATTGACCCATTTAACATCATAGTATTTAAACCAGCCCGAGATGCCCGCGATGCAATCAGGAAAAAACTACAAGCAGATCCATGTAAACGTACGTCCAGTTCAGTTTCGTTAAATGTGTCTGAAGTTAACGTAATAATATTGCTATGGGATGAAAATACTCCTGAAGGTCCAATGCGTAAATTTAACCATATTGCTGCTGTAGAATTAGCGTGGCGAGGAGGAGAGGCAGTTGCTTGTCTGGTGGATTTTTTTCAAATCGAGAAAAATAACGATGACTCTCCAACAAATCGCATTGAATACAATCCGGTGTTCAGTAAAACGTGCCAAGGTGGTTCTAAAAGCTACAAGTACAAAAAGTACAAGTAATAAATGGTTGGTTTCCAATAGTGAAAGACAAAGCTGCCCTGTACGTCTTTTTCATAAACTGTTATCAAAACGAGGCGACAATATTACCTTACCACGACTGTTCTTAAAACCAAATCGACACTGGAAAAATGAAACTGACAAATGGTACGATAATGTACCTGTTGGAAGAAATAAAATAAATGGATGGACTAAATCTGCTGCTGAGGCAATTGGCTTGAATATAAAGGACAAAAAGATAACAAATCACTCGAATAGATCAACTGCTGTTAGCGAATTGGCAAAAAGTGGTGCAGAAGAACAACAATTGCTGAAAATTACTGGTCATAGCAATCAAAATCCTATAAAACCATACTTAAATCTCGATCAAGAACACCACAACAAGATCATAAATATTATGCGTGGTAATAGATCTTCTATAGTAGAGAACAGCAACGAATCTGATGTTAAGTTCAATTTTAATAATTGTACTTTCATTAACTGTACTTTTGATAAATAAATAAATGGTTCATTGTGTTGAGTTAAAAAAAAAAATCAAAAAATTTTCCTCCGAATATTCCTTGCACATTGACAAATGCCTCATAATTTTATGACAAATTTCTCAAGCTCGTTCGGCTTCGGGCTGTTAGCAAGGAACGAGCTTTCGATTGTGATGAAATTATCTCGTCTATTATCAATGTCCTAGGGATATTACTACTGAAAACTGATTATCACATAATACAAGTAGCATTCATTCAGGTGGATAGGATCAAAGGTAATTCATTGACAAAAAACTAACAAAATAGGCACCATCGTTTTCTCATTGTTTCTAAATATTATTTTTTTCATTTCATGAGCAATTCTGTGATTCATTTCAATCTTGAAATGAATCACTAAATTTCTCATGGATTTTCTCTGTAGAATTTATCAAGTAAAATACCCGGGGCTGGATACAATTGAAAGCACTGCTTAGGTCGCACTGAGAGGTTGAGGTTAGTAACTTCCCCGTCTATAATGTGTGAAACAGTTATCATTTTCAAAACGTGCGTGTGTCTTATTTATCGTAATAATTGGCTCATACGAACAGTTTCTGCGGCAAATATGTCATAATTTATTCAAGAAGTGATGTTACCTGTGTTATTAAGTTGTTATGTGAGATTACAGAGAATGCAAACATAAAGGGAATAATACCCGGCAAATGGAAGGTGATGGGCTTTTTTCATAATTCTGCCAAGCTTGTCACAAGTACTTTGAAGGCTGTTTGCTTCGAAAACTTGTTTTCTCCTCGGGTTCATTTGCTGGGAAGAGAGCGCTGCTAATTATATATATATATATATATATATATATATATATATATTGTTATGTTATGAAGTACCAGTAATTAATTTTAAAAGGAAAAAAGAAATAATTTCATGAAAAACCCACAAAAATAATAATTACTTAATAGTTAATAGTTCATGAGATATGTTTTTACATATTTTGAGATTCTATTTCTTTTATGAAGCCTCTGTATAATATTGATAGGTAAAAATAGGCAAATACTGTAATGCAATTATTTTCATACATTGTCAAAATGATTACAACTTATTGTTCAAAATACAACAAAAAAGTCTAGATTCACAAAATCATTCTGAATTATATGTGATCAACAAAATTATAAGCTGGAAACATACAGTATATGAAAGTGTATCTAACTAAAAATAGCCAATGGGAAAACAACAAACTTCTTGATGACAATAGCCAATCAGGGAACAGTATGGTCAGATGTAAGATTTGAAATTGTGGAAAAATAAGAACTGTGAAGTGTCAGAGACAATTATCATCAAATATTGTATATAGTTTTTAAGAAAGGTAAATTATAAAAGTTCATAAGTTTTTTCAAATAACCCCAAATGGGTGATGATGTGACAAGAAAGTGCGTGAGTTTGAAAATTCAAATAATATGGACAAAACAGAAATGGTATCCAGGGAATAAAAAAAACAAGGCCAAGGATATTGAAAAAAAATTAAAAAGAACGCCACGTACATAATTTTAGGAGAGATTCCCTTCAAGATTTTCATGAATACAAGGTATTTTGTCTATAGAAACTAACCAATTCAACCTCCAGAAAAATTCGACAAAAATAAATAAGAGAAACAAGATTACCTTTTATATACTCCACATAAAACCGTTTCCAAGCTGATTTATGGTATTTGTATGGTATTTTGTAATGAAGAGTCCCTGAGAGCAGTAGATTGGAAAAGGACTTCATATTATTGGCATATTTTGTAGCAGCGACAGTTCCAGATCCAGGTATAAACTTTCTAGTGCACATCACAAACTGAATAACATCACAACATAACTCGTATCGTATTTGAAGAACTCTATTTCAATTTGGGTATTGAACTATAAAATAATTCTTCCAACCTCAACAAAAAGGGAGGTTATGTCTACTGAATACATCACTGTTTCTCAATATTGTCTATAAAAATTGGTCTGATCATAGTATAAGTTATCTATCGTAGGCCAGGTTAATATAAGTTTTCCTGAATAAAGGAAATAATTGTTTTTCGATACTTTTTGGTTTATTTTCCACAAACAATGATCTGCAATCTTCCATATAAACACTGAACAGAAATTGACATCAAGACCAGGGCAGTGGCTCTTTTGCCAGGACCGGCTATCTGAGACGAAAGGCGTACCAACTGAGTTTAGTCGTGGTAAGAAAAGTAATAACAATTGGCAGCAACGTGACGAGTAATCAGTGACGTTAGCTAGCAATTATTATTTCATAACAAAAAGCTATTATCATAACAAATACATTATTACAAATCATTATTACATAACAATTAATTTCACCCAACGCGGGGCGAAATTAACACAACGTAAGGGCGAGTAAGGGCAACATATTATTTCTTCATATTTATCACGAGTAAGGGCAAGTAAAGGCAATATATTATTTCTTAATATTTATCGCAACGTAAAGGGAAGTAAGTGCAATATATCATTTCATAATATTTATCACAACACTGGGCGAACATTAGCAATTGGCATTTCAACGTGTAAGGCTAAATATTGGTGAATGAAATGGCTTTGACAAAAAGTGAGAAAGCAATATTTGACATTTGGTTTAATGAAATGATGGAATTAATGAAAGTAAGTAATACAAACAATGAAATGAATAAAATGAGAGAAAGCACAGATAGAATGATAAAAAGTAAGGGAAAAATGAAAGGAAGTTCAAAAGAAAGTACAGAAGGAATATGTAAATCATCTGAAACAAATAGCAAGCAAAATAATAAGGAATTTGGGGGTTAAAAAATTAATTTATTAGAAAAAGATGATGAACAAATACGAAATATAAAAATGAATTTTGATCACAAAAATAATGAGTTCATAGATAATATGAATGTGAACAATAAAAATGTTCAGATGCAAAAGGGTAAAATAAGTAATAAAGAAAAAATAATGAAAATATATGACAGAAACATGGCAAAAATGAATTTTGAGTTGCAAAAAGGTGACAAAAATGAAAAAATAATGATAATAAAAATGAATGACATGTACGTGGCTAATAAAAAAAAAAAATAGTAATGCAAATCAATGACATTTACAGGGCGAATAGAATTTTTGAAATGAAAGAAAGTAAAACAAATAATGATATAATAATAGTAATGGATAATAAAATGTTAAATATAAAAATAGGAAAGAATGGGAATAAATATTACTATAAAAAACAAGAACAATTTAAATTTATGGAAAATAAAATACCTGAAAATGTTAACATAAATTAAAATTTTTAAAAAAATATGTTTGTATTAGTAAAACAAAAGATTCCATAGAAGGAGAGAAGTTAAAAAAAAATAAAAAATTATTAATAATAAATATAATTCAAATATTGAATAAAATAAAATGAAACGGAAAATAAACTTAAAGAAAAAAAATACGGCAATGAGAGAAAATATTAGAGAAAACAAAACAACGCACAAATGAAAAAGAATAGAAAGAAAAGAAAAATATTGAATAACAATCATAATACTGAAGAACGGAAAAGTTGATACAAATATTGGTACAGGTTAGTTAGATAAAGTAAAGTGAGAAACGATGTAGATTATAAAGAAGGAAAAATATAGAAATGGATAATAAATAATGTGAATTTTGAAGAAAAATGAAATGAAATGAAGATAAAAATATTTTGTGTATAAAATGAATGTATGTGAGAAATGAAAGTGGAAATGATGATAATAATAATACTAAAGAAAAATATTATAAGAAATATGATGATAATGATGATGATAAAGGTATATTGATAAATAAAATGAAGATATATTAATAATTAAAATGAAGGTATATCAATGAATTATGAATGAATATAATAAGTTAATTATATGTGAATAATGGAAAAGTGAGTATGTACACGAAATAAAAGTAAATGAAATGAGAGATTCAAATTAATGAAATATCCAATTCAATATGAATATAAAGAACAACTGAAGGAAGAGATGGGGGGAATAATAAAACAGTATAATTGTAAATAATAGTTATCGTTAAAGAACTTGTTTTTCTTGAACTGGTGGGAAATCCAGCATAGGTATTTTCCTGAAATTAGAAAAATAGTATTAGCTAATGTAGAGTTGATAAATATAAATAAAGAAATTGATATTCAAGATTTTCTAACTAGTATAAAATATTGAATATAAATTTAGGAATGTTGTTATGTTATGAAGTACCAGTAATTTATTTTTAAACGAAAAAAGAAATAATTTCATAAAAAACCCACAAAAATAATAATTACTTAATAGTTAATAGTTCATGAGATATGGTTTTTACATATTTTGAGATTTCATTTCCTTTATGAAGCCTCTGTATAATATTGATAGGTAAAAATAGGCAAATACTGTAATGCAATCATTTTCATACATTGTCAAAATGATTACAACTTATAATTGTTCAAAATACAACAAAAAAGTCTAGATTCACAAAATCATTCTGAATTATATGTGATCAACAAAATTATAAGCTGGAAACATACAGTATATGAAAGTGTATCTAACTAAAAATAGCCAATGGGAGAACAACAAACTTCTTGATGACAATAGCCAATCAGGGAACAGTATGGTCAGATGTAAGATTTGAAATTGTGGAAAAATAAGAACTGTGAAGTGTCAGAGACAATTATCATCAAATATTGTATATAGTTTTTAAGAAAGGTAAATTATAAAAGTTCATAAGTTTTTTCAAATAACCCCAAAGGAGTGATAATGTGACATGAAAGTGCGTGAGTTTGAAAATTCAAATAATATGGACAAAACAGAAATGGTATCCAGGGAATAAAAAAACAAAGCCAAGGAGATTGAAAAAATTTGAATGATTTTTTTGTATGCGTTTGGGTGGCGCTCTGGATGGTTAAGATTCACAAATCATCCCCCTTAATATTAAGGGTGGTCCACCCCTTAATTTTAATTTTTCATTTTTCGGAAAAAAAACTTTGTTTTTATTTTTTTATGATACAACATTCAAAAATACATACAACCCTGAATTTTCACCCCTCTACGATCAGCCCCTATTTTTTTCATAATTTTTATTTTTATTTTGTCATGACTAAGAATAAAAAAATTCATATTACTCTTAATTTTCACCCTTCTACGATCAACCCCTATTTTTTTTTTATAGAAAAAACGGGATAACAGGAAAACGGTATAACGGGAATAACGGGATAACGAAAAGACGGCAAAACGGGATGACAGGATAAGGGGAAAACGAGATAACGGGATTAAGAAAAAATGAGATGACAGGAAAACGGGATAACGGGATAACTGGATGATTGGATAACTGGATAACGGGATAACGAAAAAACGGGATAACGGGATGACAGGATAAGGTAATAACATGGAAACAGAAAACGGGAAAATGGAAAAACGGGATAATAGGAGAACGGGATAACGGGATAATGAGAATAACGGGATAAAGGAAGAACGGGAAAAAGGGATGACAGGATGAGGGGATAAGGGGAAAACGGGATAACGGGATAAAGAAGAAAAGGTATAACAGGAAAACGGGATAATGGGATAACGGGAAACGTGATAACGAAAAAACGGAATAACGGGATGACAGGATAAGGGGATAACTGGAAAACGGGATAACGAGATAAAGAAGAAAAGGGGTAACAGGAAAATGGGATAACGGGATAACGGGAAAACGAGATAACGGGACAACAGGAAGCGGAAGGAGTTAAGAGCATAATCTAGATGGAACAACATAAAGGAAAACATAGAAAAAAAGAAATTATCTGCGGACGAGAGTATTCGGGAAAAACATTTTAGGGAACATAGAAATTTGGACAGGACAACGTCTGTCGAGACCGCTAGTAACAATATATTTCGTTATGCTTATGGTGATTGCGGTTTATATTTATTTTATATTCATTCATTTATATATTTTGACAATCAGACTTCATAACAAAAATATTTTTTTTGTTTTACTAATTTTTTTACTATTTTCAGAATCTTTCAGCTAGTTACACTTCGAATTTAATTCAATGTGTTCATATAAAAAAAAATACCCATATACATTTTTCAAATGTGCGGCTATGTATTTTACCTTTTTCCCATTGACGCTCCTACCTTATTTTCTTTACCTCAGCCCAAGTCAATCGGTACGCCTATGGAATCTCAGGAGTTCTACTGTGGAGCCCTCTAGTAGTTCTTGATGTCAGTTTCAGAAAATGGCAAAATTGTTATGATCAATCATTGATAATAAAGCGTAAATTCATCAAATTAATAATTTCCTTTATTCAGGAAGACTTACTGCTACCTATTCTGCGATAATTAATCCAAATTTGTGCTTCATAGCAAAATACAGTGCTTCTCAAAAGTCCCCTCCCCCCCCTCTTATTCTTGGAACGATTATACATAAACAAGTGAAATTTGGAAACTGAATATTAAAGGTGGTAAACTTCCCTACTAGTGATGATAGATGGCGAAATCGTCAAAGATGACGTCACAAGGCCATTGTGACCAATAATTTTAAATGGAACCCTACGGCAAGCGACACCTCTTTTAAGAGGTATCGAAAAACTTATTCAATGATAGTAATTTTGTTTGTGTTTATGGTAGTTTTGATGGCTCATTAGTAAACATTAAAATTTAATTTCCATTCAATATGATATTAATAAGAGATTTAAGAATCAGTATCTACTCAAATAAATTGCTCGAAGTGACCTCCAGTCAGTAACAGTAAAATATCCTATTTTTAAACTCTTCTCGTACTTTTGCAAATGTGTCTGCGGAAACAGCCTCACATTCTGCAACAATACGTTGTTTTAAAACGTCAATATTGTCAGGTTCAGTGGCGTAAACCTTCGATTCAAGGTACCCCCCACAGAAAAATATCCAAACGTGTGAGGTCCGGTGATCGAGCTGGCCATTCCGTTGAACCTCGTCGTCCAATCCATCTACCACCATACTCATCATCCAAATACCGTCTTACTGCACCGTAATAGTGTGGAGGAGCACCATCCTGTTGGAATGTTATTTCCAAATTGCCGAATTCATCTGGATTATCTTCCAAAATTTCAAGGATTAACAGTTCTATTGCGTTTTGCAACAGCTCCAGATAAACCTCACCAGTTAAATAACTATTTAAAAAAAGAAGCCCAACGATGCGGTTTCCCAGGATACCTGCCCAAACATTCACCTTCTGGGGAAATTGGGTATGTGTTTCACGAAACAGGTGAGGATTTGCGTCACTCCAATACCTCACATTCTGTGTATTTACATTTCCATTTAGATAGAAAGTACTTTCGTCACTAAAACAAATTGTTTCGACATAGTCTGGCTGTTGGTTAATTTTAGTTTCCATATTTTCACAAAATTCTAGTCTTCGGTCTGGGTCGTCGTCTGAGAGTTGATGAACCATTTTTAATTTGTATGGAGGAAATCTGTTTAGTTTTCAACACCTTATGTACTGTACTTCGACTGACTTCACAGGTAGATGCAACGTGAGTTGTTGAAGAAATAAGATTAACTATTACTTCTGCCAATTTGTCAATTTTTTTCTCATCAGAAATTTGTGGTCTGCCAAATCGATTCGCATCATTAATACCACCCGTTGTTTCAAACTCACGAAAAAACTCCCTTAAATAAGTCCTCGAAACGGGGCGATCGAGAAACCTCTTATTAAAAATGCGTTCTGCTGCATGAATATTTTGTCCAGTTTCACCAAGAATTAGGATTGCTGCTACTTTATCACCTAAAGCACGTACCATTTCGCTTCTTGAATTTCTCAAACGTTTGGCTCACAACAGTTTAACAAATTATTAAAATGTACAAAAATATTAAAAGTACCAAAAGCTGCTAAAACAGTTAATCGTTCGATCAACAATACACAAATTATTAAATGTACAAAAACTTGGACAATTACAAAAACGTCGAATTAGGGAGACTAACGAAAACGTCAGCTTATTTAACAACTATTCAGAGGCGGAGCTTGAATTTGGAATTTCAGTATTAACTGATTTAATTCATCACAGCTTTGCGTTTTTCAAAAGCGAGTTGCCAAAACTGCCATAAACACAAACAACATTAGTATCATTGAATAGGTTTTTTCGATATCTTTTAAAAGAGGTGTCGCTTGCCGTAGGGTTCCATTTAAAATTATTGGTCACAATGGCCTTGTGACGTCAACTTTTACGATTTAGTCATTTAGTCACTAGTAGGGAAGTTTACAACCTTTAATATTCAGTTTCCAAATTTCACTTGTTTATGTATAATCGTCCCAAAAATAAGAGGGGGGGAGGGGACTTTTGAGAAGCACTGTATAAATGAAAAGTGATGTTATGTGATAATAAAAAAGAAATGTAACCTATTTTTGTAGGTTATATAGTCTATATACTAATTTATTAAAGTGTTCTATCAGAAGGGTTCTTTTAAAAGTTTTATTTTGAAATGCACTGAGTTTAGTAACTTTTTATGGTTCAAAGTACCTGTGGCTTCTTGAAACGAAACTGTTCAGTGTTTCGGATCGCTCTCCCGTTCCTGGAAATTGCCGTTCCAATCTGCAGCCCTCTTGTCGGTTGTGACTTCGCCCTCGTACTGGTATATGTCTCAAATGAGAAGGTAAGATTCGTTCTGCATTGGGTTTTCACAGCTATAGTTCTTTCAGTATTTCCTTGAGTTGTATTGGCAAATAACTGTTTTGTATCGAAAATATGATAGATTTTTCAAATTTAAAATTTCTTGAGTTGGTTCTTTCAAAATTATTTTTTCTCAATCCCCTCAGCTTGTTGATTCCTTTCCCCTTGATACCACACATCCTTTGTTTTCTTCTCAAATTTTCGATTTACACGCACTTTTTTGTTGCACTTTTCATTATTTTCGTTTATTTGACAGTTTTTATTCACTAATCGTTTCTAAATACCTTACATACTATATATATATATATAATGATATATAAAAATTCATTTTTTACGTTTTCTGCTTTTCATGTTTTCAATATTCATAATTATGCTTCAACATCTTTCCTGGTATCTCATTGGCTATTATGTTCAGATCTAATTTCATATACAGAATGTTCTAACTTTAACATTTTGTTGTCTGCTTGTGCTCAAAAATATATTAGTAAATTTTGATTTCTATAATTTCATAAATTATGACAATTGCTTGTAATGTTGAAAACATGTTTATTTCAAACATAGGTATCGAATAATATAATATAAGGTTTTAGAAAAAATGGTAGAATCTTCAGAAAAACTCTAAAATAACATAGCATAAATTACTAAATATGAACATTTTTTTATTTATGTGCTTTTTCAATTTTTAAGTTTCATTTTAACTCTCTGAACATCTAACACACGTACTTCTAAGCATAACTATATATATATATATATATATATATATATATATATATATAGTTAGTTGTTTATTTTCTTGAACCACTGTATATTTTTTTTTTTTTTTTTGGATATAAGTTATTTAAAAAAGGTTTTATTTCTTTTTTATTATTAATTCAGACGTTTCGCCAGGATTTTGGCCTTTCTCGATGGGTCAGACTAAAATAAAAACAGTTTGTCAACGATTAAAATGAAAAGTTTAAAATCTAGATCAACTTACCATCAGCACAATCATCATGTTAAAATACAATTAATGAAAATATTTACACTACGGGCACACACAGATTTACAACTGAGTGAAAGACTACCACATATTTCGAATGTTTTGATTGCTTTGCAGGTTATGTTTATTTGAATCGATAGTTTAAAACGGTAAAATTACTAATAGTTATGGTTTGGGACATGTCCTGACGCGAGCACATTTTTTTTTTCCAAATTTAATTTTTTTAAAAGGCTGAAAGTTCAAACACTTAGGGCTAAAAGCATGTAAGCTGACAGTTTATGTACCGATCTACATGATATTATAGTAAATTTTATTTAGATTTTTTTATGTCTGTTTTAAAATTGACAGTATTTGGGGTTTGTTTAATATGGATCATTTCATATATTTCTCTTTTGGGTTGGTTATGCTCAGTTTTAATAATTTCAGTTTTTGGAAAATCAAATTTGTGGTTTAGTTGTTGCTCGTGTTTACTAAGCGCAGTTTGGTTCTTCTTGTCGTATTTGTGTCCATTTAATCTCTTCTCCAAATACCGACTAGTTTGACCGATATATACCTGATTACAGTTTGCACAAGGCATCTCATATACTACATGTGTTTTTTTGTTTTTAGGTGTTTTTGATTTCAGCTGACTATAGTTGTTTTGAAGCAAATTTTATGATTCATGGCATACTGTGATTTCATGTTTTTTAAAAGCTTTCTTGAAATTCTCTGATAGTCCTGAGATATAAGGTAGTGTCAGGTGTTTATTGTTTTCTTCTTTGTTACTCAGTTGAGCTTCAGTATGTTCTTGAAATTTAGTTGATCTGTCTGCGAAAATAGGGTTTATAAGTTTTTTGGGGTAGCTGTTCTCTTTAAGTATATTTTTAGCTTTTTCGATAGTGCTGTTTCTGTATTCATTGTCAGACAGTTTAATTGCTCTGTCTGCCAACCCTATGATGACTGATCTTTTTTGTGATATAGGATGGTTTGACATGTAGTTCAGGTATCTAGATTTTGTATACCATTCAGTCTCAATTTTATTAGGGTTATGATGAAGAGTCATATCTAAAAAGTTTATCTCATTGTGGACTTCAGACTCAATGGTAAACCAAATTTTTTTATGGTATTCGTAAACAAGTTTTAATAGATACTCTTCTTCGCCATCAGGGAGAGCAGTCAGGCAGTCATCGACATATGGAAAGAAGAATGGTGCATTAAACTTCAGTCTTGGTAAAATTTTGTTTTCTAGATCTTCTAAAACAAGTTGGGCAATAACACTAGAAATGGATGAGCCCATAGCACAACCATCCATTTGTTTGTGAAAATTGTTTTTAAATAGAAAGTAAGTAGAGTTCAAGGTGAGGAAAACGGCCTTTTGAAATTCATCAAGGGGTATATCAGTGTAGTCTTTAATTTCGTTCCATTTATTTTTAATAAGGTCCAGTGCTAACTCTATTGGAATATTATGTATAATGACACCACGTCTAGAGAGATTACCTTGTATTTTTCCGGGATATCAATATTTTTGATTTTTTCTTTAAAATGCCAAGAGTCTTTAATATAGGAGTCGTTTTTGTTGACGATGTTGCTTAAAATATTTTTGAGGAACTTTGCTAGACTGGAAAGTGGTGATTGGATACAGGATACTGTGGGTCGCATTGGGATTCCAGCTTTATGAGATTTAGGTAAACCGTACATTTTTGGTGGGAGGGCGTTATGGATAAGGAGGTCCTTTGCTATTTTAGGACAGATAAAATTCAGTTTTCCCCATTTTTTTATTAGTTCGTTGTTTTGCTTTTGGTAGGTATTTGTTGGGTCAGCTTTCAGCAGTTTATATGTTGTTTCATCTCCAAGGAGTTGAAACATTTTCTCGTCATAGCATTCTTCAGTCATTCAAACGGTTTTATTGGATTTGTCAGGTTTGAGAATTTTTTTATTTTATGTTGGTTTAAGAAACATTTAGTTTTGTTTAGTTTTTTACTAATTCTTTATTTATCTCTTTATTATAGTTATTTCTAGGCAGTGCAGGCTTGAAATTAGTCAACATGTTGCAACATGTTGCCCTTACTTCGTTTCGTCCATCGTTGCTTAAGTTTTTAGTGGAGAACTCGATGTTAGCAATGATGTTAGCAATGAGTATTTGAATTTTTTTTGATAAATTGGTATTGCGAAATTTGGACCCAAGCTCAAAATATCATTAGCATATGCAGGGATCTGCAAATCAGTTAGATTTTCAATCCAGTCTTGTTTCATTTTAATTTTATTTGTGTTATTTAATTTTTTTTGTTGGGGTATTATATTTTTTTTCATATTTATTTCTTTTATTTTGAAAAAAAGTTGTTCGTAGGCAATTTTTTGATCATAAAAATTTTTTTTGGAAAGGTCGTTCTATAGTGTTTGTCTAACGTTGGTTTTTAATTTATTTATTTTTGCCTCAAGAATATTGATTGCTTTCACTGTATCAGTTATTAAAATATTTAGTGTGTCATAATGATTTTTTTTTACCTGGTATTCAAATTGTGCTGAAGGTCAGTTGTAACAATTTGTAGATGTTTAGTCCTAAACTTCAAAAAGGTCGGCGTTAGGCTTTCGGATTTACATCTCAGGAGAAAAATTTTTCGATTTTTCAGATTTGCTTTTTTCTTCATAAGTTTAGAAATTTGCTTAATTTCGCCAACGGTTGCTTCGCCATATTCTTGTCTAAGGTTGTTGAAACTCACTGCATTTTCATCCATGCTTGATATTGTTATTTGTTTATTTTCTTGCAGCTGAAATCAAAACCACCTAAAAACAAAAAACACATGTAGTATATGAGTTGCCTTGTGCAAACTACAATCAGGTATATATCGGTCAAACTAGTCAGTATTTGGAGAAGAGATTAAATGGACACAAATACGACAAGAAGAACCAAACTGCGCTTAGTAAACAAGAGCAACAACTAAACCACAAATTTGATTTTCCAAAAACTAAAATTATTGAAACTGGGCATAATCAACCCAAAAGAGAAATATATGAAATAATCCATATTAAACAAACCCCAAATACTGTCAATTTTAAAACAGACATAAAAAATCTAAGTAAAATTAACTATAATATCATGTAGATCGGTACATAAACTGTCAGTTTTCAGCTACCTTACATGCATTTAGCCCTGAGCGTTTTAACATTTAGCATTAAAAAAAAAAATTTGGAAAAAAAAAATAATGTGCTCGCGTTAGGATCGAACCTGGGACCTTTGGTTGCGGAGCGGACGTCCTGCCTCACAGCTACTGTGCCTGTGACAAGTCTCAAAAAATGACAATTAGTGATTTTACCATTTTAGATTTGAAATTGGTTTTAAACTCCCGATTCAAATAAACATAACCTGCAAAGCAATCAAAACATTCAAGATATGTGGTAGTCTTTCACTCAGTTGTAAATCTGTGTGTGCCCGTAGTGTAAATATTTTCATTAATTGTATTTAAACATGATGATTGTGCTGTACTGTACTTTCACTTTCACCCCCCTTCACTCCCACCTAACCTAACATCATAATTCTCATGAAAATTGCACTTTGTTTGCATATGCTTTCTAGGAATTGAAATAAATTATAATATCATGTCTCTGTAAGCTGTATATGTATAATTTGAGTCGTTTTTTGATAAGATTGATAGAATTTAATGTCAGTATTTCTTTTTTCAGATTTTCTGGAGCTGGATTAACAACTTTTTGATTTCTTCGGTAATATTCCTTGGAATTTTTTTTTTTTTTTTGAGTATGGTTTTATCTTTTTAGGATGCTGTTTTTATCAGTTATAAAGGAAGAGTTGCCTCAAGTCGAATATTTTTGATTTACTAAATAATTTTTCGGTTGGGTTATTTCTGTTTTTTTTATGTATAATTTTCGGAAAACATTTATGGAGTATGAATAATTTTTTTAGATGAACATCGAGAGCATCACCCCATCCATAAATTCCATACTGAATTCTTGACTCAATGAGGGCATAGTATGACATTTTCATGTGGTAAGTTTTTAGAATGTTTGATAAATATTTAAATCTGAATAAAATACTTCTGACAGTGTTGACGACGTTTGTATATATGTATGTCTATTCCATCTAAGGTGCTGTTCAATTGTCACACCTAAATATAATCATTATTATGTGCAATGGACAATAACCTGAATTCTGGAAGTTGTAGGGCATATATTTAGTTTTGTCATTGTTAATTGTCAGCTTCCGAAAACTGAACCAGTTCATGATTTTCACCATATTATTCTCAGATTTTGTTTTGACATTCGTCCAGCAGATATCTTTGTGAAATATGACAGTGTCATCAGAAAAAACTAGTTATTTCACCTTCTGTATCGAGAGACAGAAGTACATTAAGATAGATTACGATCAGAATTGGTCCCAGCACAGTGTCTTGGAAAACTCTACACAAAACATCCTTTTCACTTCTGTTTGTTTCACGAATCTGTGAATATATTTTTTTGTTGCATAAATAGCTAGAGAAGAGCTTGTGAGAAGTTCCCCTTATCCCCACTCTGACCAACGCCTATAAAAGTAGAACATGAACGCCTCATAAATATATATATATATATATATATATATATATATATATATATATATATATTTATATATATATATATATATATATAAATAAATTTAGAAATAACACTGTTATATATAGTTATATTGTTATGTTAGGAAATGTTATAAAATAATTAAATTATAATTATTTTATTAGGTATTTCAGTTATCGTGGTTAATGTATGTTGTTTTGCAATTTTTCTTTACCTGTCTACTATTCTAGAATTTAGACTATTCGATGCTTATGTATAAGAGGTCAACCTTATAATAGCTCTGTTGTCAAAAGTATGTGACAACAATACATCTAATGAAAATTCACAATTAAATTATATGAAAATTGAAATTTATATAAAACATTGTATTTAAAGTAGATCAACTGATATATAAATTTGGAACATCCTGTATGATGAATCTTATCAACAGGAAACCCACCAATAGATATCGAGAGAGTTGTGTGGGGGAAGTGATTAAATATAAAAGATATGAAAGCAGAAATTGTCAAAAATAAATTTTTTATACGAATTTGTACATGGTACATAAGATTTAGGATTAGATTTCATTAATAAAATCATGAAAAGTAATTAGAATGACAAATAATTAGGTAGAAAGTCGTACTAAACTCTAGAATCTGTGAAAAAAAAAGAGAAATGTGTGTGTTGCCATGGAAAAAATAACAAGTTTGGGGGAGAACGAAAAAAATTCAAGGAAAGAAAGCCACGTAAAAAATTTGAGAAGATAAAATAATAGTCAATTTAAGAAAAAACTAGCTAATTGATTCCCGAACGAGAGAAATTCCAATAAGGCACAACTGGGAGCAATAATCCATCACAAAATTCTACTTACCTAGTGACAGAAGAGAAATCCTGAAAAAGCCAATTGCTGGAGCAAAAATTTGTTCTGGACGCAAGGAAGCTGTCATTCAAATTTCAAAAGCCACAAGGCTGGGACACATCACAGGAAAAAGGTATTTCTAATCACAAGAACTCACTAAAGTGCATCGCTTCAGATTATCGAATAACATTGAGTATCTGATTCACTGTGTTCCTCTTTGATTGAACATTCCATAGGAATTTGATGAAAAAGGACTGATAATAACTTTTAAATATTCTTTCAACTGGTATAATCACTCATATTTATTGGCACCATATCACAGTAGTGTTTTTATTTCAGTCCATAAGGTAGTTTTCGCAGAATAGGTCAGTTGTTATGGTTTTATCTGAATAAAAACATCCATTTGATTATTCTCTGCAATTTGTGTTTTATCTTTGAACATCTAACCACACTTTTCCCCACTGAACAGCATTTGATATCGAGCCGTTCGACAAGATGGCACTGCTGAACCTGCTAATCTAGAGAGAGGAGAATCATTGTTCATAGGCGTACCAACTGAGCTACGATAAGGTGAAAAGAGATTTGAAAAAGGGTGAGATAACATAGCCCGAGTTTAAATTTTGTTATGATAGGGATTCATTAATAAAATGTGATAGGGATTCATCAATAAAATGTTTGAAACAAATCTACAAAATATATAAACACTCAAAATCTCAATCCCATCATAACAATATATATATATATATATATATATATATATATATATATATATGAATGCAGCAACATGCAGCAACATCAAAAAGGAAACTATTGTAACTTTGTCCAAGCTTTCGGGATTGATTTATTCCATCATCAGGGAACTACAACTTTTAAAAAATATTACATAAGAGAGATTATCATTAAGTGACTTGATAATACTGTAACGTAAATAAACTTAACTTGGTTCTAATAATTTATTTCACACTTATTCTACAACTTAATTTATATTACTACGCCACTGTATAGCTCGATTGTATGGGCTCGTTCAGACTGTCCCCCTGAGACTTGAGGGTTGCCTATTTATCTCCGATACAGCATTCTCGATGTTTCGAATTCTTTCCGTTGGCGACCGGCGTGTTCCAATTGTTTCCAATATTGACCGTTGTCTTCCGCGGCAGAGCGCACTGGATGGTTCTCGAACATCTCCGGGGATGATCTCATCGCTGTCGACGGCAACATGTGAGGCGACAGGTCCGGCCTAGGTTCGTTACATTGCCCCCTTCTTAAAGACATTTCGTCCCGAAATTTCATCCTTGGAGTGTGACGATATCTGCATGACTCCCCATATCTGCACTGTGAAGTTCGATGGAAGTAACACTCCACGGTCTTCATGATCGGTCGTGGAAGAGGGTTACAGCAAACCAAAATCTTGACGCCGCTGGATCTGAATATCGCCTCCAGCATACTTCTTATGACTCTCCAGTCCAACCCATCAATACCACAGGACAATTTTGGAATTGCTAGATCCACCAGATTCTGGTCCACCATAGTATCTCTTAGTTTGGTGAGACTCTTCCAGACATCTTCATAGGACGGTTTATCTTGGGAATGCCTCTTGGTAACTAGGTAGTAGATGTTTCTCTGGCCTTTCTTCAACTGTAGCACCCACCAACTTCTGGATTCTGCCCCGCAGTGTTTGGAGTTGACCAAATTTCTTGGAGAACACTACGGCGATGCCCTGGACATTCAAAGATCTTCTGCCACACAGTGCGCTAGTGCGTAGTCAGCAGGCACCTCGAAAGGTCTCGTGACTCCTCTCTAGTAACCCCATGTAGAACTTTCTGCCCGTTTGAATACAAGGACATAAACTTCTCGAACGTCATATCATCCTCCGGTGGCTTGAGGGTGCGAACTTGGTCATGGTTTCCAGCGTAAGGGGCCAACCTGTTGAAATGGACGACCCTTGGTTTCCCTCGGGGTGGCTTATGGATTCGGTACACAAGGTCGTTTATCCTTTTCACGATTTTATACGGGCCTTCCCACGAGTTCCGCAACTTTGGTGATAGTCCACGACGACGTCTGGGGTTGTACAGCCAAACCAGGTCATCAACCTTAAATCCTCCAGCGTCGGCCTTGATGTCATAGGTCTTCTTCATTTTATCGCTGGCACTCTGGATGTTCAACCGGACTCGTTCGTGGATGTCGTCCATTCTCTGCCGAAGTTTGCTGACGTAGTCCTCTCCCGCAGTGTCTTGTCCTGGCGGTATCCCAAACTTCAGGTCACAAGGCAGTCGCAGTTCTCGGCCCATTATAATACTAGCAGGAGTTTGACCGGTTGACTCGTGAACTGCGGATCGATAGGCCATCAGGAACAAATGAAGATACTGGTCCCAGTCTCTTTGATGGTCAGAGACAACCTTGGACAAGTGGCGGTTGATCGTCCTGTTCATCCGTTCCACCATTCCATCGGACTGCGGATGTAGTGCCGTGGTTCTTGTCTTGCGGATGTTCAGCAGTAGACATATTTCTTGGAAAAGGTTGGATTCGAAATTTCTGCCTTGATCCGAGTGCAGCTCCATTGGAATACCGAATCGACATATCCACTCTTTCACCAAGACGTCGGCGACGGTGATGGCCTCCTGGTTGGGCAGGGCATAGGCTTCCGCCCACTTACTGAAGTAGTCCATTGCCACTAGGATGTATTTATTCCCGTGGTCGGATACGGGAAACGGGCCGGCGATGTCAATGGCGATTCTCTCGAACGGGCTGCCTACGTTGTAGTGACGCATCGGGGCCTTGGGTCGTATTCGAGGTCCATTGCTAGCAGCGCATACAGCGCACTTCCTGTACCAGTCCTGGACGTCAGCTTGACAATTGGCCCAGTAAAACCATTGCCTTACTTTCTGCAGGGTCTTCGTCACTCCCAGATGTCCTCCGGCGACTCCATCATGGATTTCCGCAGCACTTCCTCTCTTCTGTTCCTGGGAACAATTATTTGGCGTCTGTCTTCCCCACCAATATCGGCCTCCAACACACGTTTCAGGATCCCATTGTCCAGAATAAGAGAGTTCCATTGTGCCCAATAGGACTTAACAGCCGGCGAGTAACCTGCGACTTCCTGCCATGATGGTCTTCGATTGCCCTTCTTCCAGCTGACGACTAAGCCAAGGTCGGGGTCTCTCTCTTGGTCTTTCTGGATCTTGCTGTCATTCCAGTTGTCATCCATTGCCGCGGTTCTACAAAGTGTTGCTTCTTTCTCTTCTGCTCGTCGGCAATGTGAGCAATCATCTGGACATGGTCTTCGCGACAAGGCATCTGCATTCTTATGGCTAGTTCCGGCTCGATGTTCCGGTCTCGAAATCGAATTCTTGGATCTCTCGATCAACGTGCTACTTGACCCTCAGGATTTTTGAACTGTAAGAGCCATTTGAGAGCTGCATGGTCAGTTCTCAACAGGAATCTTCTTCCGTACACGTACTTGTAAAGTGTTCCACTCCCTTTACAACAGCTAACAGCTCTCGCCTGGTGACACAGTAATTGCGCTCTGGTTTGCTAAGCGTCTTGCTGAAATAACCAATGACCTTCTCCTGTCCCTCCTGGATCTGAGATAGGACAGCTCCAAGTCCCACGTTGCTGGCGTCCGTATCCAAAATGAATTTCCCTTTGGGTAGGGGATAGCTCAGTATAGGTGCGTTGATCAAAGCTCCTTTCAGCTTCCTGAATGAGTCTTGACATTCTTCGGACCACTGGAACTTTGTTTGGCCTTCCGTGAGCTTGGTCAGTGGTTTAGCGATGTTGGCGAATCAGCACATTCGGCGATAGTATGTGCATAAACCAAGGAAACTTCGAAGTTGGTGAATGTCTTTTGGGATGGGCCAATCCTCAACAGCTTTGATCTTCTGGTCATCCACTGCTACTCCTTCTCCAGAGACAACGTGGCCGAGGTATCGTACTTCTTTTTGGAACAGATGGCATTTCTTAGGGCTCAGCTTCAATCCGGAGTTTCTCAGTCGCAGGAATACTTCCTCCAAGTTTTTCACGTGGTCCTCAAACGATCTGCCGATCCACAATTATGTCGTCGAGATACACTAGACACGTGTTCCATGAGAGTCCCTTCAGTACTGTTTCCATCAATCTTTCGAATGTGGCGGGAGCATTACAGAGCCGAATGGCATAACGGTGAACTGCCACAATCCTGAGCCGATGGTAAAGCAGTCTTTTCTCGATCTTCCTGAGCCAGTTCTACTTGCCAATATCCACTCTTCAGATCAAGGGTCGAGAAAATCGTGGAACCAGCCAACGTGTCTAGGGTGTCATCTATTCTCGGGAGAGGGTAACTGTCCTTCTTCGTGACATTATTAAGTTGGCGATAGTCTACACAAAGCGCGTCGATCCATCCTTTTTCTTCACCAGTACGACTGGAAGGACCAGGGACTGTCAGATGGTTCGATAACTCCTTCTTTTCCCATATCGCTGACTATTTTGTCAGCCTCTTCCTTCTTGGCAAGAGGAAGTCTTCTTGCTGATTGCCGGATCGGTCGGGCACCCCAGTATCAATCTTGTGCTGGACCACATTAGTTCGACCCCTTTTCCTTGTCCGGTGTCGAAGATGTCTTGGTACTTTTGACTAAATCTCTTAGTTTGGGCTGTTGAGCTGGTTTTATGTCTTTGGAAGAGATGGCAACTAATTTTTCTAGTTCTGTGGGCAAGTTGTTGGGTTGGCTAATCGTACCTCGTACCTCCGGATCACTGAGAAACTGGCGAGCAGTGCCCCAATATTGTTCCTTTCTTCAAGGTCACTGGAAAATAATTGACATTCATGACCCTTACGGGCACAAATTTGTCAGCACGCAACAAGGTCTTCCTAGTGCAATCCCTCGTCCAATTTTCTCATCATGAAGTTTGGGCTCGAACATCACCACGTCTCCACTGCTCGCACTCCCGTCCAGGCGAGCCTCCAGAATGGTTTCAAGCCCTCTCAGGTACGCTTACATCTTCAGCCAACAGCACACGGATCAACTCTTCACTTCTCCCATGAAGTACCAGCTCTTCTCCGTTGACACGTAGGACGCCGTCTTTGAAATCAATTCAAACCCTCTGGAATTCATGATGTCCATTCCGATGATTGCATCGTCTTCGATGTCCGCTACAAGTGCCTGATGTTTCACTTTAGTGCTGCCCAAAATTATTTCAATCGGTAGCTCGCCATATACAGTAGCTGGCTCCCTGTTGCTGTGCGTAGCTTCAAGTTGTCGTTCAATTCGTTCCGGTGTTCTGGCAAAGGAAGGTCCGAGAATTGTCCTAGTCGCACCTGTATCTAGCAGCATGGTGCAAGGCTCGTTATTGATGAGACCGTCTACGAAAACACCTCTGTTCTGTCGTTGCAGGATAGCGACATATGCGTTGTTAACCAGGGCTTGCTGGACACAGGCCGACGATTGCCCTTCTCGTCGACCTTCTTTAGTTTTCCTGCATCGGAGTCGTGTTTTCGAATGTTGGACATTTGCTACGCACATGTCAATTTTGCCAATTCCAGCATCTTATCTGTCTTTTCTCAGGCAAAACTTCCTTAATCACTTTCCTTATGGCAGCTTCCCAATTAGCAGGCTCCTGTGAGTCTTCCTCAATCATTCGGACTTTACTCTGGCTTTTGCAAGATTGTTTCGCTGCCTCGAATTCCAAAGCGCGTGCCAGTGCGTCTACGAGATGTGTTGGACGAGCTAGTGTCAACGCTTGTCTGGTTTCTTGGTCACGGAGTCCATCCAAGAATGCCTGAACCGCTAATCGCTCCATTACATTTTCCGGTGTGGCTGGATATGCGAGACGAAACCCAAGCGTGCAATGTCAGCTTCGAATTCTTGTAAGGATTTGCCCGATTTCTGGCAGCGATTTTTCAGTTGGGAGTGGTATACGTGTTCCAAATGGGCCTGGCCATATCGTAATTCTAGATGTTTAATCAGCTGATCATAGTCCTCCTGTTCTTGGGCGGTAAGAGTTTGTAGAATATTCGTCGCTTCTCCACGTAATGCAAGTGTTAGTGCTACAGCTCTTTCCCCTGCATTCCATCCATTTGCTTTGGCCGCTGCTTCAAACTGTCGGCGGTAATTTTCCCATGGAGTTTTCCGTCGAATTGAGGCGGCTTCATGGAAAGCTTCCCTATTTCAGAAATGACCTTGACATCTTTTATACCCTCTTGAACTTTATCCAAGTTCAAACCCAAGTCCAGCATTGCATTTTCGTTAACCATCTCTGTGGGGGCGCACTATTAATTCGTTTTCCAGCTTATGATCGTTTCCTTTATTTTGTCCATTTCTGCCTCGATTCCGTCTTTGATTTCATCGCTGATTATTTCCTTCATCTTGTCCATCTCTGCCTCGCGGTTCCCATTCTTTTTTCCAGACGATTCGCCACACCACAGAGTTCTTTTTTAAGCCTTCTGTGTTTTCTAGGAGCTTATCTTCCAGGCTTCTTGAATTTTCTAGAAGCTTATCTTCCAGGCTTCTTGAATTTTCTTGAAGCTTCTCTTCAGATTTCTGAAGCTTCTCTTCAGATTTATAGAATTTTCTTGAAGTTTCTCTTCCAGATTTCTAAGCTTCTCTTCCAGATTTATAGAATTTTCTTGAAGCTTCTCTTCCAGTTTTCTAGAATTTTTTTCAAGCTTCTCTTCCAAAGTCCTCGAATTTTGTTGCAGCTCTTCTTTCAAGGATTCTTTTATCGGACTCAAATCACCTCCGGAACTTCGAATAAAATGTTTCGGGGTCCTCACCTTCTTGTATAAGTCCTTCTGCAAGTCTTTCCTGGAGTACTTGCTTTTTACCCGTTGTTTCCAGTTCCTTTCCTCCAATTCCTGTTTCAATTCCGCTACCTTCAAGTCCGCAAGGCGCACTTTTCTTGAACACATTTTGTCTTTGACGAGGTATCAGTCTGTTTCACACGAAAAGTTTATCAGTTTGTTAAAATTCACTTCGCGAATTCTTTTCCACGGGCCACCAGTCTATTGTCTGTTTCACGCGAAGAGTGTATCAGTTTATATTCCACGCACAATTGTCCACTTCGCGAAAACCGGGCCACTGTCTATTTTCTGTTTCACGCGAACAGTGTATCAGTTTATATTCCACGCACAATTGTCCACTTCGCGAAAACCGGGCCACTGTCTATTTTTTTTTGTCGTACAAAAGGTCTATCAATTTATTTTCTGACTATCCACTCCACGATCACTTGTTTATTTTCAAAATCTCACTTCCGACACCAATTGTAACGTAAATAAACTTAACTTGGTTCTAATAATTTATTTCACACTTATTCTACAACTAATTTATATTACTACGCCACTGTATAGGCTCGATTGTATGGGCTCGTTCAGACTGTCCCCCTGAGACTTGAGGGTTGCCTATTTATCTCCGATACAGCATTCTCGATGTTTCGAATTCTTTCCGTTGGCGACCGGCGTGTTCCAATTGTTTCCAATATTGACCGTTGTCTTCCGCGGCAGAGCGCACTGGATGGTTCTCGAACATCTCCGGGGATGATCTCATCGCTGTCGACGGCAACATGTGAGGCGACAGGTCCGGCCTAGGTTCGTTACAATACTTACAACTTAGGTGAGAATGGATGACATGATGTTCAGTAAAAAATATATTTTGTCTTTTGACATTATGGTAATAAATAATGAAATGTAAAACAGAGAAATGAACTAATGTTCAATTACCACACTTACATATCAAAAATTATACTTAACACATGTTTGAATCTCTTCAACCATGTGGTTGGTTTTAAATCTGTGAGGTTAGAAATTGATTTCACATTAGACAGTTGTATGTGACATTGACATTGACGCATGTCAAGTAATATTTATGCCATCCAGGGTGCCAACTGTGACAGTGGTGCCAACTGGTGTGGTTTACTATTTCCTGTGAATAGGTTTTAATGAATGTTGGACATGAGAAATATGATATTTAAATTGCTGTGAGGAAAATAAAGTTTAATAATGGATAAAATGTTCAGTTTATCTTGAAACAGAGTTTGATCTAGTAGGGTTTATGTCTAGTGACAGTAAATAAGCACAAATCTCACTAAAGTGATTGATATCAGTTTGTTTGTTGATACAGTTATCTTGAGCTATGAACGCCATTTCTAGGAAGACCCTTTTTGCCCAGTGGGACTCGCTTGCTAATACACTCACTGACCCATAGTCCATGTGATGATCCATGAAGTGCTAACGCACATCTTTCTGGGTCCAAAAAAGTGTCTTATGTTTAATTTTTAATATATAAGTGTGGTAATTGAACAACAGTTCATTTCTCTGTTTTACATTTCTCATTATTTATTACCATAATTTCAAAAGACGAAAAATATTTTTCACTGAACATTATGTCATCCATTCTCACCTAAGTTGTGAGTATTATCAAGTCACTTAATGATAATCCCTCTTATGTGATATTTTTTAAAAATTGTAGTTCCCTGATGATGGAATAAATCAATTACGAAAGCTTGGACCAACTTACAAGAGTTTTCTTTTTGATATTGCTGCATTCCCCACTATTAACAAGTTTATATCCTAACTAAAGACAATCCTTATATATATATATATATATATATATATATATATATATATATATATATATATATATATATATATATATATATATATATATATATATAAATAAAATTTTATTACAATTCCTTCACTAATCAATCGAAAGGAACTTCGTTCCATCCGGGTGTCCCTTGACACCTCTCAACTTTTTTCTAAAAATAGTGGCAAATGCAGCATTGAACATACGCCATTTTCGTGTGAATCACAATTTTCAGTGATATGTAGTGACTGAATCATGGATATTTGAGGTTGAACAGAGCACTCACCATGATAACATCCACGGAATGATTCACAGGGTGCGCAAAAAAGTGGGTCCGGAGAATTATTGAAAAACATTGACAATCTCAATGTTCTCAAATGAAAACCCCATTTTTTCTTCTCATGATTCAATTATATCATGGAAATCAGTTCTGTTTCTGACTCACTTCCCTATACCCAACACCCATAATTTCATAGATATTCCATAATAGTACTTGATTCTGCATATTATGTTCCTGAAATTTTGATTTTTCTAGTAAGCTGAGCATATCCACCGACAAATGAATCAAAGTTGTTTACTGTCAGATCAATCATCTGGAAAAGAGCAATATATCTCGTCTTGGGTATAATAATCAAGATTTCGTTGATTAATTAGTAACTTATAGGGAATGTAGCAGGGTTTTCACAAGAACATATGATACTTTTGCTACAAGATATCCAGGAAAACCAAAATCGTCTCTAGACATCCTCAGAAGATCAATTTTCAATCTCACGAACTCTGGATCTTTCGAAAAACAGGTTATTATAGTTAAAACAGTAGAGAACAACGAGTAAAATGATATTACAGTACTTGGTAGTTGTCAGGCTACAAACACTATCAAAAATTAGTCTCGATTGTAGCGCGATGCAATACATGTTCAAGCGCCGTATTAGAGGGATCTTTTTCAATGGAACTGTACGCTGAGAAACGCAATTAGCATGCGTGATACAGCAAATAAGCCATGACTGGATTGTTGGCAACGTCGCAATCCAACGATCGCTCGCATTTAGTTGTTCAAGATACTCTCATGAACAAGCAGTCAAAGCTATGGATCGATTTCGCGCAAAAACTGGTAGGTTTGCCAAAGCAAAAGTTAAAAAAAGGAAACATAAATTGTCTGAATTGTGTAAGGCTCGAAATACGAACGAAAAACAGTCTAATTAAAATGATGTGTGTGAAGGAAATCGCATTGTTAATCTCAAAGAACTTGGGATTGAGTACAATTTCTGGTCAATTATATTTGAATGATGTACAAGTCGATTCACAAAATTTAGTAGATTGTTTGGTAGCATTTAAAGAATTTTTAAATTTATCTACAACTCCAAATTTACTCGTTGCGCATAATGCGAGATTCGATGTACCTAGATTACTAAGAGCAATCATTAATACTAATTTGAAAGAAGATTTTATCATGATAGCAGGATTTGTGGATAGCTTAATTATAAAAAAAAAAACATTTCCAAATCGAAAAGGGCCAGGAATATTCCAGCTATCAAAATTAGCCGAAGATTTAATACCAAACGAAACATCAGATAATTTCCACGAAACGATGATGTACAAATTTTACAGAAATCAGTTCGTTCTATTGGTGAAGAGTCAGACTTACCAACATACATGAAATCATAGCGACTTGAGAACGGAAGAATATCTCGTAATTTACCCAATTTAAGTGCCTTAAAAAATGTTATATTACAGGATTTATTGGAAAAAATTGCGCAACAAAATATAACATACCATTTTCTAAAACAAATGTATCACGATGAAGGAGTAGAAGCTGTGAATAATCACATGACTGAAAAATTGTGGAATGGAAAACCTAGAGTTACTAAACATAGGAAAGCATTAACTAAAATCATTAATGAATTAAAAATAAATGTTTAGTCAATCAAGTGATTACTAAGTTTAATAGTCAAGAAAAAATAATATTACATTAATTGTTGTTTATATTTTTTGTAGATTTATACGTTATATTCTATTATCCTGTTAGAAATATGAATAATTTTTGTTTATGTTTGAAAATATTCGAAGTATGTTATACGTACATGTGTTGTACAAATGTATGAATACAATAAAGTTTATGCACTGTTTTTTGCCGTTACTCGTTGAAACTACATTTTATTTTATATCTATTCCCATTGTAATATGTTCAAAATGCATTAGTATAAATTAACGCAATCATTCACAATTATTACTCATAAATATGTGCGTTCCGAAACACAGTTCAATTCAAAACAGCAAGACCCTCGCACTCTCGTTTATTTGAATCACCAGCGATCGCTTGAGGCGTTGCCACGATTCTCAGCCTTCACCATCTTGCACTTCTCATACGCAATAATTTAGAAACTTCTCATAACAATAAATAAATAACTGTATGGCTACGCGTCTTACATTTTTTTTTAATTTGTTACGTACCTTTCAATATTATACTAGTTTTTTAAGAAGATCTGAATGGAGGGTTTTTAGTTATGCCTCAAAATGTGGTGTCCGCGGTAGCTCACTATAGGGATTACATGTTAAACGTTGTAACTTTGAAGCCTCATATCTCGCTCTAGGTGTGGTGAATGATTCCAAAACTTCAATATGATACAGGTATTAATGTTAACTGAAAGTGGTATTAATATAAACGGAATCTGATTGGAAGTGGATTTCACGACAACTACCTTAAATAAAATGTCTATACAGAGAATATTAGCAAAACACAAATGGCATTCTTATTCTCAAAATTTAGTTCATGGCCTAAAGCTATCTGACTAGGAGAGAGGGTAACTTTGGAGAATAACGGAAATGACCACTTTGTGAATTATATTATATGGAGCGACAAAGCAAAATTTACCAAAAATGGAATATTCAACAGGCGAAACTCTCACCACTGGAGCAATATCAATCCACATTCTGTTCGGAACCATCAATTTTAAGACCGTTGGAATTTCAATGTAAACTGTGCTGTAATGGTATTTGTGTCAATTTGAGAATGAATATCTAACCATGTTTCTTTGCTCAACTCACATTTTAATTTGTTATGATAAAAATATATTTTTGTAATTTTTGTTCTACTTTCCTATAGGCTAAGTTCATCGTAAGAGCAATTGGGCGATGGTCACCAATTTTCTCAAGAAAAGTGGATGATTTCATTTCATCATGATTTTCCATATTTGTTTTTATGAAAAAATTATCTTAGCAGGTCAGACTATCTGGTCTAGTGGTGTCATTCACGTAAGATATAAACTCAAAATACTCCATTTTATTTTAAGAGCAATTGGGCGATGGTCACCAATTTTCTCAAGAAAAGTGGATGATTTCATTTCATCATTGTTTTT